>CAUYPK010156092.1:0-27383 GCA_963574355.1 Loris lydekkerianus
GGTGGGGGATTACGCTGGTCTTTATGGAGGATAGGTCTGAGAATATCCTGGAGAGCTGGTTTAGTTATGGCAAATTTCTTCAACATGTGAATGTCATTGAAGTATTTAATTTCTCCGTCATAAATGAAACTGAGTTTAGCCGGGTACAGGATCCTTGGCTGAAAGTTATTTTGCTTTAGGAGATTAAAAGTCGATGACCATCCTCTTCTAGCTTGAAAAGCTTCAGCAGAGAGATCTGCAGTTATTCTAATATTCTTCCCCTTGTAGGTGATGGTTTTCTTTCATCTGGCTGCTTGCAGAATTTTCTCCTTCATATTAACTTTAGTGAAATTGATTGATATGTCTGGGGGATGTCTTATTCAAGTTGAGTCGTGCTGGAGTTCTGAAATTGTCTGCTATCTGAATTTCAGAATCTCTTGGCAAGCCTGGAAAGTTCTCTTTCATAATCTCATGGAGAAGAGAGTGCCTTGTGAAGCCACTTTGTTGCTTTGGGGAATCCCTATAAGACGAATATTGGTTTTCTTCTAATTATCCCAGAGCTCTCTGAGAGAGTGATCTGTTTTTGCCCTCCATTTCTCTTCTTCTTTGAGAGTTTGGGAGCATTCGAAAACTTTGTCTTCAATGTCAGAAATCCTTTCTTCTGCTTGCTCCATTCTGTTACTGAGAGATTCTACCCTGTTTCTCAGATCTTTGAGGGATGCAACTTCGTGTCTCAATGTGTCAAAATCTTTGGTCATTTGGTCTTTGAATTTGTTGAATTCTTGAGATATCTTTTGTGTTACTGCTTGGTGTTCTAATTTGGTCTTATTTGCTATCCAGATTCTGAATTCGATTTCTGACATCTCAGCTATTTGTTTGTGCATGGGATCTTGTACTGTGTCTGCCCCATTGATTGGGGGAGTTGATGTACTCTGATTATTCATATTGCCTGAGTTTTTCTGTTGATTTCGCCTCATGATTGTTTTTCACCGTTGCCTCTGGCCGTGCTCAGAGTTGGGGAGGTGTCTCTCCAAGATTAGACCCCAGCGGATTCACTCTATTGTTGCTGGATCTTTGTAGGGAGTGACCCTATGTAGTTCCTCTGGGGCTTCTCCAGCTACGGAGTTATGGTTGTCGAAGCAGCTCTGGTGTGTGACACACCCAGATCCAGCAACTGGGTGGGAGGTGGTGTGCACGGTTCTGGGAGTGCCTGGTGCCCAGTGACTTTGGCACAGAGAGCCCAAGGCTCCAGCAGTCTCTGGCCAGGAGAAGGGCTCTATGCAGAGGCAGGGAGGGCTCCAGAGGTCACGCAGCTACCAGGGTCCCTGACCAGATGAGCGGGCCAGTGTGGATGCTGGGAGGACACAGGAGGGAGGACACAGGGTTGCACAGCTCCTGCAGTTTCTGGTTAGGGCTTGCAGAGGCCCTAACTGGTGGGTGTGGGTCGCGGGTTGGGGGTTGTGGCACAGTTCTTATGGAGGTCCGGGCGGCACCAAGCCCAGGAGTTTGTGGTTGGTATGAGCTGTGACACCACGCCACTCTACCCAGGGCAATAGCTTGAGGCTCCAGTGTGCCAACACCGTCTCACTCTGCCCCTAGGGGTTAAGGCTGTGAGGCTGCTCAGTTCCCACCTTTAGGCTGCTCAGTCACTAGGTTACTAGGTCCTGCCCAATCCTTGCTCTGCGACCCTGAGGGTGGAGCTTGCCGGCCTCAGCTTTGTGGCCCAGGTCAGAGGCTCAGTCTGGGGCCCCAGACAATTCCCAAAGTTCTCTGCACTCCTGCTCAAGCTCTCCCCAAGGCAGTTCAACTGAATGCCAAGTCAAAAAACACCGAAAACACCGAAACAGTTCAAAGTTAAGGCCTTTCCGGTTTGCAGTCTCACTGATGTTTGTACTTACGGTTGCCAGCGGGATTAGGTCAATCGAACACACGCAACCACTTGCCAGTTTTCCACTGTTTTTGTCCTCCTCTTGGGGTCCAGGAGTTCCTTTTTGACTCCCTGTATCCTCAAAGGGATGATTATAGGCAGATCCCACCAGCCAGAGTTGCCTGGAGTCTTATTTCCCCAGGCTCACTGTGCCCAGTTGCAGGAAAGCTGTTACTTGGCCGCCATCTTTAATCTGTCTCCATTTTAATGTATTTTTATCCTTGCTAGTTGAGTTTCATCAAATGATGTTTTTGCATCTTTTGAAATGATCTTATGATATTTCTACTTTATTAATTAATTTGATTAATAATCTTGGCAAATCTTCTGATGTTAAATTACCCTTATGTTCTTAAGAAACACTGAATTTTGTTTATTCTATATTTATATTTTTCTGAATTTGGCTTGTTAGTATTGTAGGGGGGAGGAAAGAGATGTATACTTATTGGCTTATTATTTCTCATTCTTGTATTTCCCCGATTTAAGTTTACATTAACGTTTTATTGCTCTCCTAATGTAATTTGGGAAGTGGTTCTTATTCTGTGGAAGAATTTCATAAATTATTCAAAAATGATCTTTGCCTTGGGGAATATTTTCAACTATTTATTTAATGAATTATTTTAAGACTAGGTTTTTTTCTTCTTGTGTCAGTTCTGGGAAATTGTATTTTCCTAGGAACTTATCCATTTGGTTTTTAATTTAGTGGTATCAGTTTTTCTTACAATTCTGTCATTGTCCTTTTGGCTCCTCCTATATCTATAATTGAGTTTCATTTGTCATTCCTAAAAATGTTTCTTGGGCCTTTTCCTTCCCTGGTTGTTGTTGCTTAATCTCACCAGGTGTTTGCCTGGCTTCTCCTTTTATTGATCCTTGCTGTGATGGTACCTTTTTTTATTATGTCATTGATCAATCCTCATAAATGAATTGTCTCCTCTATTCTACTTTTGGGGACCTTACTATGCGCTTTCTTTTGTGTTTTTTTAAATGATTGATTTATTTGGAATGGGATTGATTATTGGTCTGAACAACCCAAATGCATCAAAATAATTGACAAAGAAACTATGCATTAGAAACTATAACCCCGTATCCTGATTAAACACTTGAAAAACACGATAATGATGGTATGCGACTTTTAATAACCATCAGGATGCGCTTAAATTTTTTCATCTATCTTAAAGCTTGAGAACACGAGCTCCCACATTCTAGGACCATGTCACTGAAGTCTCTCTCAGTTTTAATGTCTGTTTTTTTTCTCATGCACTCTGGACAGTCCACGTATCTTTTTAATATTTCTAGCCTGGAGTGGGAATTTTATAGCACTAATGCTTTCCCCTAAACTTACTAGTTTGAAAATTGTCCAACACATAAGGAATTGAAAGAAGAGTACAATTCCCCACCAGAATCTGTTCCATTCTTTCAGGAAACTGGTTCCCCGACTGGCCACAAATCATCTGCCCTTTCATTTCTTTTCCAGATAGCAGAGCAGGGCTTGTTTCCATCATTTTGAAAGCACGACACGCTCTTGCCCATATGCAAATCTATATTCCTAGCACATTTTCCAGGACAGATTTGAGAAGTGCCAAAGGCAGTATTCCAATTGTAAATATTTGGAAAGTTCCAGTTCATTTATTTTGGTCTTGGTTATTAACCTCCAACACAGTACACATCTCTCTCCCACACATCCAGGTTTTACTTGATTCAGTCTGTCTGTGTTTATCCATTTAAATCCCGCAGTTTTACTTACTCTGACTTTTATGTTTAAAAAAAAAAAAGCCTTTGCCATCCAACTTAGTTTTAGCACTCATTGTGTACTGGCACTTCTCTATGCGTTGCCGAGACGCAGGAATGGGGGTGCTCTGCCTTGTGGAGCCTGTACCCCAAGAGAACAGCACTCAGTGATACCCCCCAGAGAAGTGCCTGCGGGCAAGTGGGGATGAGAGGAAAAATGTGCTGAGAATATCTCTGCACCCTGAAACTCCTTCAGTGGGCAGCCTGTGTGTGGACACCCTGAGGCAAGCCGTACTTGGACCTGGAAGGAGTCAACCGTGGTACTGAAAAGGCTCCTTGAGACCAGCAAGGCAGATGGGGCTCAGCAGGGAGAGGAAGTCTGGAGGGAAGTGGCTCCACAAACTCCCGCCCTTGCCAGTCCCTGTGAGGGCTGCCTCTTCCCCCGCCCCAAGGGAGCCTGCCACTGGGCCCTCACCACTCTTACCTGCCCACAAACCCCAAGGAGGTGGTGGCTGTCAAGAAAAAGAAAGTCAAGATTCTGCATTGCATTCTGATGTTTTATTGTGCTTTGAAATTTTTCAGATATTCAGCAAAGCTGAAAGAATTTTACAGTGATCATTCATACACCTACTGTAGGCGTCCTCAGACTTTTTAAACAGGGGGCCAATTCACTGTCCCTCAGACCGTTGGAGGGCCGGACTATCGTTTAAAAAAAAACAAACTATGAACAAATTCCTACACACACTGCACATATCTTATTTTGAAGTAAAAAACAAAACAGGAACAAATACAATCACACCGTTTCATGTGGCCCACGGGCCGCAGTTTGAGAACCCCTGAGTCCTACTGTGTAATTCTCCTATTAACAAGTTACTGTTCTTGCCACATCACTATTACATGTGTAGCTGTATCCATCCCTCAGCTCACCTTTTCTTTCTGATGCATTTCAGAGAAAACTGTAGACTTCAGTACTTTTAAGTAATTTAGCTTGAACATAGCTAGAGTTTACTATTTGATTAGGTTTTATTCTTATGTAGAATTTATATACAATGAAATGCACAAGTCTCACATGCACAATTCACTGAGTTTTAGCAAACGCATTCACCTGTGTAGCTAAAACTCTCCTTAAGATGTATTCATTACTTCAGAAAGTTCTCTTGTCTTCTTACTTGGTTAATCCCTGTGACCACCACCCAGACACAGCTACTTTTCTGATATTTTTACACCACAGATTAGTTTTTCCTTTTCTAAGTTGTCATTTAAGTGGAACCACATAGAGCATATTCGTTTGTATCTGGCCCATGAATGTGGCATGATGCTTTCTGAGATTCATCCATGTTGTCATTACATTTTATTAGAGAGTAGTAGTTTATTTTATTTTATGGATGTAGTAGCATTTGATTTTCATTCTCTTACTGATGAGTAGACGACTGAGACGTTTCCCGTTTTCCCTCTTCTGTGTAGAACTGCTTTGAGCATTCTTATACAAGCCTTTTTGTGAACAGATGTTTTCTCTTAGGCAAATAGTAGGGGTGGAATGGCTACATCCTAGTGTACGTGTTTAGTTTTATGAGAAACTGTGAAAACTTTTTCCAAAGTGATTTTGCCATTTTACACTCCCACCAACAAGAATGAGAGTTCTGATTTCTCCATGTCCTCAGCACCTTGTGATGTCAATATATGTAATTTTCATCATTCTTGTGAATGCATGGTTTCCATTTGTAGTTCCTTGATGACTAATGATGTGCATTTGAATTTAATCTAAATTTTATTTAAAAATAGAGTCGTGTGGACCTTCTGCAAAAGTATACAATTACAAGGAGGCTGCCTTTAGCGATAGTCCTCTTTCTAAGAGTTGCCTACCCTCAGTGAGTTCCCAGAGCTCCAGGGTATGTTTGGGGATGACATGTGACTCACAGCAGGTGAGTGGGTGAGACCCATTTCCTGCAGCACGTGCAGTTCACATCCTCAGGTGGACAAATAGTGGTCAACGACCAATATCCCAAGAAAGGTAGTTTCTACCCACTGTCTCTAGTTTTCATGGTAGCAGCCCTGGGAATGTCTAAAGCATAAAGATAGGAAAGCTTAGCCTGAGGCAGCAACCCAACTTTCTGGAGCTCAGATTCAGAATGGGCATTGATATCATTTAAATTTCCAGGTAATGGGCATGTAAATAATCTCCCCTCTTCTCTGTCTGAATGGAGGGAAATTACTAATGAGCACTTGCCATTCTCAAAAATACTACATCGATTGCTTCTTAAAGTTTCTCTCTTACTTTCTGATTAAGCAACAACTATTTGGGTTTTTTAAATATTTTAGTTAATGGAAATTTAAGTTATTTGGGCCTTATAATAACTTATTTCCCCAGAATATGAGGAAAGCGAGGGCAAGAGGTGGGTACACTATGGGAGACCCTAAGTGGTAATTAATGCCTTATACATTTGTAAAGGTTACCTAAAAGTTCGTGGTGTAGAATGGCACAAAATTAGCACAGAAGGCACAGTGGCATTATGAAAAGTCCATAGGCTTTTGGGAAACTTGGCTGTTTTGAGTCTGTTTATGCTTAAGTTCTTAACTCCTCCCACCTCCATTTCCTCATTTCCAAAATATGGATGTTGGACATTATTCCCAGTTGAAGAAAGTCACCGTGCCTAAGGCACACTCTACCCTGGGCTTGCCTGTAGCGCCTCTTCCCTCAAATACTGGTGTCCTCTAAGACAAAACCCAGCTGACTGCATTGTGCCCATTCACCTTGAGCAAACTACCAAATCTTGCTGAGCCTCAGTTTCTTGTACTCTACATTTGATAATTACAGCATCATAGAATTATTGAGAATGTTGAATAACACAGCAAAAAATTGGTGCAATTCCTGATATGTAATGTATTTAACAAATTCATTGACAGATACTTTGTAACAGATACGTTTTATTGTTAATATCCAGTTATAGTAACTATAATACATGTCCAACAGTGGTCGAGTAAATTACGGTAATTATATAGCTTTTATTGATGAAGAAAGACTATGTAGAACATTGAACATGACTTATAATACAATAGTAAGTGGAAAAAGCAGGAAACCAAATTATCTCTGTGCCACAAGGTCAATCACATAGAATAAATTAGGGGCAAGCAGGCACCAGAAAAATGCTGAAAAGAAACACCGATACAGGGTGGTGCCTGTGACTCAAAGGAGTAGAGCGCCAGCCCCCTATGCCGGAGGTGGCAGGTTCAAACCCAGTCCTGGCCAAAAACAGCAAAAAATAAAAATAAAAAAGAAGCACCAGTACATCCAGTAAGAGATAAGATGGGGGGAGTGTGTGCTTTTCCACTATTTTTCTGTGGGAAGAAAATTCTTAAAACCCTCGCCATTTCTTTCAAATGAAATTCTTTGGTGAGGCCAAAGTAATAATGACAGTCACCGTGTTTTTCCTGCAGTTTCCTGGCATTTAACGTGGACACCGTCGGTAATCTCGCCTTTCTGTTGAAAGCAGTGAATTTTCGTGAAAGGGTTCTACAGCGAGGTTTGGTGGCCAGAATTTATTATAAGGTAAATATACATTGTGTTATATTTTTCCTTTTGACATATGTTTAAGGCATATGCTAATTGGTGAATTATTTGCTAAATTTAGAAGATGAGTCAGCTGAATTACAAGCTTCTGGAAATGGCCCGAGTTCTTACAGCCATGCTGCATCATGGATTTTTGCTCTGGAGGCTAGGATGCTAGTCTTTAGCCCCCTTAATGTCGTCCTTTAGAATTTTACCCACAAGTATTATTTAGATGCCATGGGAGTTGATGGGTGGAGTTACTTTTAGCCCTTACTGGAATTTAAAATTCATTGCTTTATATGTATAATGAATACATTAGTCTGGGGTGGGGGGGGGAGGGAACTGCGTCAGGCATACATAAAAACTAGCGTTGGGTTAATCTGAGATGCCCTCTATTTCTTATTAAAATACCCAGGAAGCTCTGCAAAAGCGTTAACACCTTGTGTCAGAATTGATAGAAATCTAGAGAGAATTTCCAGCTAGTACAGTGGCAATGTGGTGGTTTGAGGAAACACCCCGTACCCCAGCAGTTTGTGTTTCATCTTCTGATCCGGCACAGAATAGCCAGCAAGACCCTGGGCTTTACTCCTGTCACCCTCTGTCCAGGCTCAGGGGCTCAGGTCTGCCGTAACCAGAATCCAGGCTGCTGCTCTCCTTCTGCCTGGGAGGCAGTTCCATGAGAGCCAGAACTGGGCCCCTGAAACTCTCCACCCCCACTTCTTCCCTTTTTATATCAATTTCAGTCACCCAGTACCATACACACTGGGTGGAGAGAGGCACAGGGTGTCAAAGGGCAGAGGATGCAGGACACATGGGGATGGGCATTCTCTTCGGAAATGCTTTGAAGGCAGAACATTCCTGGAAACAGAAAGCAGTCAAGATCTGCCCTTGTGGAACAAAACCACACTGGCTGAGAACCTGCTAGAAGTTGGGCTGGGGGTGTAACTCATCCCCCAGGATAAGTTACCAATCAACTCATCCCCCAGGCATTGATCTGAGGTGAGGCTTCGCCAGACCCTAGGAACACAGTCAGGTAGGTGTAAGTCATTCCATGTATACTGCCCTTATCAAACATGAAGCCAGCCAAAATCAGAGAAAGATGGAACCAAGGGAAAACTTGCTGTAAGTGCAGCAGAGAACAGAACTGTGAACTAGCTTTCCAAGACAGTAGAAGAAAATGCGAAAGATGAAATGGTGAGAGAAGATAACAGGCCCAGAGTGAAATGGTAGAACACTAACCTATGGATAACAAATACTTCTGGAAATGCTGAAACAAAAGAAGCAGAAATAATAATCAGAGACATAGTAGAAAAAGAATTCCCTTAATATAAAGGAAATTCAGATGTAAATGGGGAAAAAAGCCCCATACCTGGACATAGCCTAAAATTCTAAAATAAAGAGACTATTATGTAAGCAACCAGACAGAATGAAAATTTACTCACAAAGAGAAAAAATTAGGGTACTTCTGTCTTTATTCACTAGCTCCAAATGGAGTTATAAGTACTATTCTAAGGAGAATGCTTCATGATCTAAGCATACTATTCCAAGCCAAATTTGATTCATGAGTCTACAGGCAATGAAAAGGCATTTTCAGATATCTAAGAAACAATTTCACTTCTATAGGCTTTCTTAGTTCTTTCCATAGTTCTTTCTTAGAACTTTCCATAGTTCTTTCCATAGAACACTAAGTTAGAATAAAAAGGAATAACTTAGAAATAAGGAAGTCAAGATATAAAAGGATTGGTGGTCCCTGTAAATACATTTGTTTTAAAAAACAAATTCTTACAAAATTAAATATAGACGCCAAAAATGTTTTTTTTTGGAAAAGACATTAATTTTTTTTTAAAACTTGACCAACTAGTACTGCAATAGATTGGGTCTATACTATTTTTAAGGTAAGATGAAAGATAAAGAAAAATATGCTGAATTTCTTACTTATAATTGCAGGGTAGGCAAAAGAACCTTGCTTTGCTCTCACTTTGATAATTAGAGAAACATAGGTTAAAATGTGTGTTCCATTAATTTGAAAGCCAGCATGGATACTGAATATAGGATGCTCGTTTTGGCCAGAAGTTTGTGTAACCAGAGGCAAACAGAAGAAAGACAGATCAGAGAGCATGTTTTCAGAGGGCTTGAACACACTCCAGTGCAGGTCCTCTGAGTGTGCACAGTGTGGCTAGGACAGCTACCTAGTTAACCAGTCCCCACTGCCAGTCATTCCTTGGTTTGAGAATTTCTCCAGGAAAATCTGCTTCCTATTAATTGTGATATCCCCATTGTCTCTTCTAATTTAGTTCAATTCAAGACCTCTCTTCCTCCCTGCAAAATTAGTGCTTTGATGTTGAACTGAGTTGATCTGGATTCCTTAAAAACAACAGTTCCATTACAATATGACCATGTGATCTCTTCACTCAGCCCACAATAAGCACTGGAAAGGCAGCTTCTGACACATTTCCATCAAGTAGAAGGCCATAAATCCCTCCAGCTCCCACTGGGGAGGTGGGGTATTAGATTTAAAATGGGCTATGATATGAAATGAAAGAGATTTCAATCCTCCTAGGAAAAGCATAGACTCTCAGATTAGATTAAAAGGCACATTTTATATAGGAACAAATTAATTATATGCATTGATATGTAATTATATACATCAAAACAGAAAAGGACTTTTAACTGGTTTTTAAAAGGTGAGTAAATACATGTTAGGCAACAGCAAGACAGTTTCAGGTATCTTTTAGAAGATTGGTATATTAGTTAGCTAGGGCCACCATAACAAAATATCATGGACTAGGTGCCTTAAACAGTGGGAATTTGTTTTTTTCACAGTTCTGGGAGCTAGAAGTCTAAGATAAAGGTGCCAGTGGGTTTGCTTTCCTCGGAAGCATCTCTCCCTATCTTGCAGAATGTAACGTCATGCTGCCTCTCCTGGCCGTCCACCTGTGCATCCACAGCCCTGCTGGCCCTTCTTCTCATAGGAACACCAGTCATATTGAATTAGGGCCCCGCCCTCACAGCCTCATTTTAAGTTAATCACCCCTTTAAAGACCCTTCACCTCTAAATATAGTCCCGCCTGAGATAATGGGGATTGATATATCAGCCTATGACTTCAGAAGGTCACAAGTTAGCCCATAACAGTTGGCAATATTAATCTTTAAAATAAAATAGAACTCAAAAGCAGTATAAAACCAAATTATGAGCTAGTATGTGTCAAACGGCATATTATCTGTAGTATCCAGCTTCTAAAATGGTTCAAGAAGCCCACGTCCTGAACATCACCCCCTTGGGTAGTCCTCGTCCGTATTGTATCAGAAAAAGCATCATGATTTCCATCTTGGTCACTCTGTCGCTCATGCTGTGCTCTCTCTCACCCGTCACTGTGAGAAAAACCATGTCACAAACGTGTCCTACAGAGAGGCCCGTGGGGCAAGGGACCGAAGCCTCCTGCCCACAATCACACGAGTAATCTTGGAAGTGTGTCCTGCAGCCCCAGTCAGAGCTTCAGAGATGGCAGCATGGGACGTGACAGCCTGCTGCAACCTCACAGGAGACCCGGAGTTGGCACCAGCTTCTGAATTCTGCCCTTCAGAAACTGTGTGAATAGTGAATGCTGTTGTTTTAATCAGCTGAATTCGGGGTCAATTAGTTACATAGCAATAGACTAATTGGATTTGGGGACCTGGAAGATGGGTGCCTGTGCACAAAAATCCAAGATTTGGGTCTAGCTTTGGGACTGAGCGGGGAGCTTTGGGAAGAGTATGAGTGGAAACCCAAAATTCTTTAAAGAAATTGTTAGTAGAAGTCATATGGTCTTTGATAAAACTGCCAGTGAGGACTCTCAGGAAAGTGAGACAAATATTATTGGAAACAACAGGAAGGGGACCCTCCTTATATAGTGGTGCAAACGCAGTAACATTGTTGCCTGCAGTTATGTGGAAAGTAGAAAATGTATCCAATGAACTAAGTTATCCACCTGAAACTTCCACCCTGCATGTTAGAAATGCTACCTGCCTTCTTACTGTGGCTTATAGTCATGTGCAGAAGAGAGAGATAAGGGGAAGAGAGTTTAATATTACGAGACTTGGATTTGATGGGGCTTTGAAGATTCCTGAGCTCTCCATGAGGTAAATACATTAATTACCTTGGGCTACTGTCACAAAGCACCACAAATGAGGTGGCTTAAAACAACAGAAATTATTCCCTCACAGTTCTGAAGGCCAGAAGTGTGAAATCATGGTGGCTTCTGGGCTGTGCTTCCCTGGGGACTCTGGTAAATCTCCTTGCCTCTTTCTAGGCCTGTGGCTACTGCAGTTCTTGCTATTACCAGTCCTGCAGGTGCGTCACCTCCTTCCCTGCCTGTGCCGTCACATGGCACCGTATGTGACATCTCCCTGTATATCTCTGTCTTCTCTTCTTATCAGAACACCACTAGTGTTGGATCAGGGCCCACTCTAATCGCCTCATCTTAACTAGACCCTATCTTCTACAAAGACCCTATTTCCAAATAAGGTCAAATTCATAAGTACTAGAGGTCCTTCAACACATCCTTTTGGAGGACACAATTTAACCTGTAGAAGGAAATGCGAAAGTTAAAACATTAAAAAATGGCTTCAAAGCAAAGATTATAATTCTGGAAACACTCAGAAATGCATACCGTATATACTCGAGTATAAGCCGAGTTTTTTCGGCACAAAATTTGTGCTGAAAAACCCGAACTCGGCACAAATTTTGTGCCGAAAAAACTTGGCTTATACTCGAGTATATAGGTAATCTATGCATAAGATTAGCATCCAAGGGGTAATTATAAAATCCTTTAAGAATTGAGAAAGATCAAAGTGAGTTTTCAGTCATGCAAAAGGCCTTCTGAAGAGATTAAGGGTATATCTCACAGACTCCTAACCAAAATATAGAGCATCTAGGAATTTTTAATATTATTTTTTGGCCAGGGCTGGGTTTGAACCCACCACCTCCGGCATATGGGGCCAGTGCCCTACTCCTTTGAGCCATAGGCGCCGCCGAACATCTAGGAATCTTAAGGACATTATGCTCCAGCCTTCTCAACACCCCAAGGGTCTATGTCAGTGAGATTTGGGGGTATAGCTTTTGTCTAATGGTGTGAACCCCTAATAAGATTTATAGGAGATGCATGAAGTTTTTAAGAGAATTATACCAGCCAAACATCTTTTATCTTATGCAGAAAGGTACGGAAACAATACAAAATGAATAGAGACACCAGGTTTCTACAATCAGGAAGCAAGCTGAGAATATCACCCAGCTACAAACGTGCTACCTTTCATGAAAAAGCAAGGATGCTTCAAAGGGAAGTACCAAGGACCCACACAGTAGAGCCAAGAGTCATGGAGATTAACACTGCTTGGGCATGAGAAGGGCTAAGTCTTAATCAAGGAACTCCAGACATTGTCCCAGCTGAATTTCAGAACTTATGTGGACCACTGACTCCTGTGTTCCTCCCATTTTCCTTCTTTTTGAGCAAGAATACAGCAGTTTTCCTATCCTGCCTTACCATTGTAAATTAGCTGTGTCGGGAACAGATAACTTGTCTCCTTAGTTAACAGCCTGCAAATTGAGAGGGACTATTTTTAAGGAAAAACATAGTTAAAAGATTAAAACGTACCTTGGCTGTAGCTAGGGTAAATTTAAGTGGATTTTGAGCTAACGCTGTAATGGGATAAAACTTTTGTGGGTCTCAGGAATGTGTGAATATGTTTTTAGAGAAATGTGAATCATTGGGGGGGTCACAGGATGGGCTGTGATAGCCCATCGAAGGCTCAAAGATGGACTTCAATGATCCTTTCCAGGTCATACTCTTCCATGGTACCCCCATAGTACCAAGGTTGGTCTGAAATTGGTTTATAAAAGGTCGTGGCTTGTGGCTTACTTTTTCTCTCTCTGTTGCATATTCTTTCTCTCTCATGTCATGGCAGCCCATGTGGCAAAGAACATCTTATCAAAAGCTGTATGAATGAGCTTGGAAGTGTTCTCTACAGCCCTAGTCAACTCTTCAGAGACCACAAGGCTTAGAACAGGCAACAATGTGACTGCAACCTCATGAGGAAGCCTGAGGCAGAAGCATCCAAATGAGATAGGTCCAAAGCCCTGGCCCTCAGAGACTGTGTAAGATAATTAAAGAGTTCTTGTTTTAAGGTGCTAAATTTGAAGATAATTTGTTGCACAGTAATTGAGAACTTATACAGCATCCAAAAGCAAAAACTCTTTAATAGTTTTGGCATTAACGCACATATTTGTGAAACAAAAGATAAAAAGGGATAATGATCTTTTTAAGCAACATTTCCATGTAATAATATGAGGTGGCATTCATCCCATGCCAAGAAGAACATGAGCACACTGGATCCGATGCTTCTAGTTTTTCAGTTATTACAGAGAGCACTGTTGTGAATATTCTTAGTAGCGTGCAGTGTTTAGACTTTATATACTGCTGAATTGTTTTCTACAATGTTGAACCAAATGGTACATCCTCTGCACTTCATCAGGGTCCTCAATTCTCTACACTCACTTTTCCTAATGCTTTATTTCTCCTGCTTTCTATCTGTTAATCTTTAGAGTTTGGAAGTCTGTCACCTTCTCAGATTTTCATTTTATGAATACAGGATGAAGATTCCTTATCCAAAATACTTGGGACTAGAAGTGTTTCAGATTTTGGATTTGAATGTTTTTTGTTTGTTTGTTTGGGTTTTTTTTGGGGTTTTTTTGTTTTTTTTTTTTTTTTAGCTTTTGGAGTGTCCACATTATAATTATAAACATCCTGAATCTGAAAATCTGAAATCCAAAATACTTTCATGAGCATTCCTTTGAGAGTGTCATCAGAGCTCAAGAAGTTTCAGATTTTGGAGCATTTCAGATTTTGGATTTTTGGAATTGGGGTGCTCAACCTATATTAGAATAATAGATTCACTGTAAAATATTTACCTTACTTTTATTTTCAGCATGATACATAGAATTAAAGGCACTCTGATACTTTATTAAATATTCAAAAGTTTCTGTGTGTGGCATGCGTATAATACCAGCACTAAGGGAGACCAGGATGGATAATAATTAAAGGCCAGGAGTTTAAGACAAACCTGGGCAACACAGCAAGACCTCCTTTCAACAAAAAGTTAAAAAATGGGCCCAGTGCAATGGTGCACACATACAGTCCCAGCTCCTTGGGAGGGTGAGGTGAGAGGATCACTTAAGCCCAGGAGTTTGAGGCTGCTGTGAAATAAGATTATACCACTGCACACCAGCTTAGGGGACAGAGTGAAACCCTGTGCCAAAAATGATGATGATGATGATGATGATAATAATATCAGAAGTATTTTTTGCTTATAGTTGTTTTCTGTCAAAGAACAAATCGTTCATTTTTTGTAAGTATGTGTTTTCTGATTTTGAGGAAAGAAAAGCTTTATATGCACAAGAGTGTATTTTTCAAACATTAGGCTTGTAGAATGGTGGGGAAAAAGTAAGGGTTAAAAACAGATAATTAAGTCTTATCACTTCTGAGCTACAGCTTTCACATCTTTAATTTGGGATAAGAGTGGGTACACTTCAAACTTGTTGGAAGGATGAGATAAGATAGAATATGTAAAAGAACCTTTTCCTAAAAAAACTATAAGCCTAATTACTTTGGTTGCTTCTGGTATTGTAACCATTTTTACGGTCAGTTCAATTCTATATTCATTGAACATAGGTAGTTTTCTAGGGCTAAGCATGAGAAGACCACAAAGATTATTTAGTTATGCTCCTGCCTTGGGATAAATCCACATCTAGTTTAGCCCAAGGCAAAATAAAATATGTGCTCAATTAAAACAAAACCTACGAAGTTAGAGGAAAAAATATGGGCTTCTTTTATACTTTAACTTGTATTTGTGGCCCAGCTGCTTGTTGGCTTCTGTCTACCTGCATTAGTTTGTTGTATCTTAAAATAAAATGACTCTGTTCAGCAATTTGAACATCTGACCCAAATGGAGTCTGGACAATAGTCTTTGGACAGTGTCCAAGGGAGGATGATTTCATCTAGAATTCCAGCATCTCCTAAAAATAACCCTGTGATTTGGTTTAAAATGTAAAAGAGGCAATAACACAAGTGGGCTTCAGAAGTCTGCTTTTCTTCTCAGCTTTAATTTTCTTCAAAAGCGCATTTTACGTTAGAGATGTGTGGCCAACCTTTCTCAGCACACTTGAACCTCATCTGCCTCTTACACTGGAATGAATGCCCAGGACCCACAGTTCAGAGTCGGCATTAGAGAATCGAGAAGGCCCCTGAGTCTTCATGAAAGAATAAACCTTTGCTATCAGCTGATAATACATTCTCCTGTGGAATAGCCAGAATTTCACTCAACATGGAACCAGCAACTGCCCTTCCCTTGGTGTATTGGTGGCCATGGAGGTGCCCAGTCCTTAGTGTCCCTCAGATTCTCCACGCTCCAGTTTTCCAAAATCTCATTGTAAACAACTGCTCATCACAGTTGCAGAATCGTTTCCCCATTAGTGGAAAGAAAAATAGCAATTGCTTGTCACCTGAGAATATTCTGTTAGGAACTTCTGTGATTCTATGAAAGTAAATTGATGGAGAAAAAGATTCAGTAATTAATATGTTTAGTAAACAACTGTTTAATTTTCAATGTGCCTAACAAAAATTGGGCAAGTGAATGGATGAATATGCAGATAAGCTGAAAATAGTTCTAGTTCACCGGGAGTTAATTCCTATTCTTTCTCTCATCACTTATAATATTCTCCCATCACACTGTCCCGCACTTCAGGACATAGAAGAATCACCTAGGGAAGACTGATTTTAAAAATCTGTGCCCACCACTATACTGCAAGGCTGAGTCTAAAGCAGGAGGATCCAACTTTCTTTTTCTTCTGCCACAGATTGGAAGAATGAGTTTTCTTGGGCTATACAGCAAATACACTAATAAAATTCGATTTGCACAAAGAAACATCCATGGATACTGTTTGTGATATTTGACACCACGGATAAACAAGAAAAATTGTCACCAGGTTCGAAAACCCCAGAAAGGAAAAGGAAAGTGATTTACAAAGGAATATCATGAATTATTCTGAAAATCCAGGGGCAATAGACTAATTTGGAAACAACCACCCTATTTTATTTTTTCTCATTCAGAATTGGAGAGTTGGATGGAGAATTGGTGGAGGTTGGAAATAAAATAGTTAGAAATGTAACTTTCTAGAGCTTCCTGGATAGAAAAATTACTGTTGCCCACAGTTCTTATTGTTGTGGTCAGTGTGCAGCCTGACTACCCTGTGTGTGTGTGTGTGTGTGTGTGTGTGTGTGTGTGTGTGTGTGACTTTAAAGCTGATAATGTAAATCTTTAAATCATGATAAAACCATAGTGCTTTAGTAAAGGCTGTCTTTCGAATAGATGCTGCTGCTGATCTCTGATCATTTTAGTGTCTTGGCTGAGGTTACCTTGTTGGGGGCTGCAATCTCACCTAAGTTCCTGCCTGTGGAAAATACAAGCTGTCTGTGTTGGCGATTGGATGACTCACACATGGCAAGTGCCTGGGAAAAGGAGCAAGAGAATGTCCATCAATCAGGCATCTTCAGGAGCTTTGGTCAGGCAGTTGTTGGAGATCAGGAGAGGATCTGGGAAACTCCATTGTTTGAATGCTGAGAGAAAACGCAGGGCTGGTTTGCTCTTGGCTGTGCTGAGAATTTGCAGGGAGAAACTGGGAACAGAGGGTGATAGCAGTGGGTCAGTGTTTGTTAGATTTTTAAAAACCAATCCAGGGGCCAAATAACAGATACTTTACTAAAAATTGCAGAAATGTCAAGCACTCTGTTCCAGAGACAATCATTAAAGACAGGAAATAAGATCAGAAACCAAATGTTCTGAGTACATAGTTTGTGTTGAGCTCAGCGCCTCTTCCTACTGCCATGGTGGCGTTGGTTTAAGATGATGAGTTGGGGAAAGAGCCGTCTGGATGCCTTCAGAGCATGGGTGGCTGCCTGTGTAGCGGTCACCTTGTGTAAAAGTGAGTCTCCCTCTCTGCTGACTGGTCCTTGAAAGTCCTGTAATGGGGAACACTCCCGTTACTCAGTGAGAGGTAAAGCTTAAAGTCATGGAAGTACAGAGAGAGGGAAAGGGTGATGTCACAGTAAGCTACAGATGGAGGCTAAGGAAGGGATCGATGGTGGTCTGGAAAGACCCAGGGGGGGACAAGTGGGGGACCTGACGCCGATCACGCCCACCTCGCAGGTGTACAGTGCTCCCAAGTCTTCACTTGGCACTTCCCTCCTTGTGTGGCTGGTCACAGAAACGTGTTGGCTTCCTCTCTCTTGCTCCCTTTCACAGACAACTGTTAATATTAGGAGTTGCATTTTCTCTTTTTCCTTCACTTCTTTCTCCATCTTTCTCTCATAGACAGCACTCTTAAATTGCTTTCTAGGGTAAGCCATTATAGAAAGAAATGCAAAGGAAAGAAAGAAGGGGAAATAAAAAATAGAGAGGAAGAGGAGGTTTACTCCTGATAATTACGTGCCAGAGCTGGAATGGGCCCTTGAGAGCATACGGTCTAACTCATTCATTTACAGATAGGGGGCCTGAGGATCAACAAAGTTGATGATTTCTTCAAGGTCCTCATAAAAGGGATTACCTAAGGACTGAAGCTAAAACTGCATAAAAGAGATTAAAAGCAACTCAAAACAGATTCTTCCTGACAAAGCGTCAAACCAAGCCTCCACAAATACAAATTTATCTGCTAATGTTTTAACTGCATGATAGACTAAAACTCAACCCTCTTTAGAGGACAAGAACAGGATATAGTATTAGTATCATGATAGTGTCCAATGTGCAGTAAAACACATGTGTTACCAGGTACGTGAAGAGATAGGGCTACGTGCTTCATAGTCAAGAGAAAAGTGATTCAATAGCAAACAAAACAAAACACAAATGACCCAGCTATTGAAATTAGCAGACACGGCTTTTTTAAAAATACGATGAATTTATTAAAGAGTAGGCAGGAACCTATGAATATAATAGATAAGGAGATAGAAAATTTCAGAATTATTTTTGAAAACTAAAAAAAAATCAAATAGATATTCTGGAACTGAAAAATACAATGCTATTAATAAAAAAAAGTTGAATGTATTAACAACACCCTAGGCATAACAGAAGCAACAGTGAACCTGAAGACCTAATAGATTAATAGGAATCATTTGAATTAAATCACAGAGAGATTTTTGAAAGATTAAAATATTAAAATAATACAGAATATATTCTATGTTGACAATGGAATTAAATTACAAATAAATGAAAAAGAAATCTCCACAATCTCCCAAATATTTGGATATTAAGAAACACATGTGTAAATAACCTGTGAATTAAAGAAGAAATCACAAGGGGGAAATAGAAAATATTTCAAACTGAATAACTTTGGAGAAAATTCCTTGAAATGCACATGTCTGACAAAACACGTGTATCCAGAATATATAAAGAGCATCTACAAAGCAATATGAAACAACACAAACCATGAATAACTGCACAAATACATAAAAAGACACTTCATAAAATAAGGTAAAGCAATGGATATTGAGTGCATAAAACTTTGGTTAGTATTATTAAAAGCACAATGAAATATGATGGCACTCCACAGAAATGGGTGAACTAAAATGGTTGCCAGCACTCAGTTATGGTAAGATGCAGAGTCACCAAAACTCTCCTAATGGCCGTTGGCACTCTGAGATGACAATCACCACCTCTTTGGAAAAGAGTTGGGCAGTTTCTGGTCAGGTTAAATGTATGACCCAGTAATTCCCTCCCTAGATACTTGGCCAAGAGTTTAGGAATTCTAAAACCTGCTCACAAAAAAAGACTTATACAGGAATTTTCGTAACAACTTTATTAATAATAACCAAAAATCAGGAGCTGTGTACCAAATGTTCATCAATGTGGGACAAATTGTGAGACATGCTTATGTTGCCTACAAAGGAAGACTACTCAGCAATGAAAAGGAACAGACTCCTGCTGCATGCAATAGCATGTGTGAATCTGCTGTAAATATACAGACATGTTTAGTGAAAGAAGGCTGCCACAAAAGAGTTAATAGTATATAATTCCATTTATGCAACATTCCAGGAGGGGCAAAACTCATTGATGGTGACATGGTGATCACCATCACCAGGGAAAACCTGGGAAATGCTTGATCCGGTTGTTCCACGGATCCACGGTTGATCCATGTTACATGTATATGTAAAAAAGTCATCAATGCCGGGCTCACACTTGTAATCCCAGCACTCTGGCAGGCCAAGGCAGGTGGATTGCTTAAGCTCAGGCATTCAAAACCAGCCTGAGCAAGAGTGAGACCCCATCTTTAAAAATAGCTGGGCGTTGTGGCAGGAACCTGTAGTCCCAGCCACTTGGGAAGCTGAGGCAAGAGAATCACTTGAGTCTAAGAGTTTGTGGTTGCTGTGAGCTATGATGCCACAGCACTCTATCAAGGGCATCAAAGTGAGACTCTGTCTCAAAAAAATAAAAAAAATCATTGAGTTGTAAACTTAGGATTTATGCATACTAAATATCTGACTGTGCTTTTTTTATACCTCAGTGAAAACATTTAGAGATATAACTTGAACAGTACCATATAGCAGTTAGGTTGCTTGCATTACAGGCATTTTATTTTTTAATGTAAGGAACTAGAAACTTAGAGATCCAGAACAAGGACCGTCAACTGTTGAATCTGCCCAAGTGAGGGAAAGAAGCAAAGCTTAATACAACAGCTAATGTTCACCAAGTGTCATTTCTGGGCCAGGCTAGGTGCTAAGCACTTCTCTGTGTCACACCAACATATAGCAGTGGGTGTCCAGACCAGCTGGCAGCATGGGATCCAGACAGCATGGCTACCAATGGTGAGAGTGGTGTGAGCTGGTGGCTAGGGTCATCGTAGTCTGGCAAGAGGTAAGCTATGGAGTGCTGGTCTGGAAAGCCCTAGAAAGTCTGGATGATCTATGCATCAGAGAGGATGGGCCCCAGGAAGCAGGGTCCTGGTAAGATGCTGAGAAAGGGCTGGTCATGGGCAAGTTGCCTGATAGGATAAGGGAACAAAATAGAACGCAGTTTCCAAGACAGGCAAATCTACAGGGATGTGGGCCACACTCAGGGCTCATGATTGAAGAGCACATTGTCACAATGACATTTTTAGAGTTTACTGTACACCATTAGTAAGTTTGACTTGGTGTAAGTAACTGAACACGGTACTAGTTTCTTGAAGTTGACTAGGGAATGGACTTGTCCTAGGGCTGGACATTTCTGGAAATGGTAGTTTTGGGGTAAACAGGAATGAGCCCATTACCCTATTTCATCCTATCTGTCACAGGTCAGCAGGCAGACTCCTGCCCACCCTCATCAACTTTATTACAGGCATTTGTTAAGTTACTTCCAGGTGAGGAGCGGCTCTGAGCCCAGTGTCTGGCCACACAGCCAGCAACCAGGTTGTAGGACTAAGAAAAAGGAACCAGTAAAGTTGCCAGGCCACACAGAAAGCTCAGTAGAGTCTGGCCTCCTGCCTCCAGCAACACAGTAGGGTGGGGAAACTTTGTGACCAGAGGCTAAGCTAGGGTAATGGTTCCCTCCTGGGACAAGGCAGTTAGGACCAAGCACACAGGTGACATGTGGCACTGGGACACAGCCCTAGTGCAGAGTAGGAAGTTAGACCCGCCTCTGTCAAGGGCTCAGCTCTCTCTGAGGGCGCTGTTGACTGCAGCCCTCTAGCTTAGTGGCTTGGCTGTGACTGAGGGACATTCACTGACCTAGAATCCAGGGGTCAGTTCCAGGTGACCTGCTCAGATTCCTGTCGCTGCTCCCTGTTGACAGCATCTCAGGCAGTTAAGGTGACCTTGTTCAGTTGTTATTGTTCAGCCCCTGATGATGGCTTTGCCCCTTACTCGAGAGCATCTCAAATCCTCTTCCCACCATGTGCACAGGAGCTCACCAGTTGTCTCGAAGTTCTGAAATGTGTGCAGGTTTTAGAATTCCTAAAGTCTTAGCCAAAAATATAAGCCCCTAAATGACAGTGAGATTAAAAAAAAATGCTTAGTTGAAGCTTCAGATATGCATATATTTATCATATATTTAAATAAACAATTAAGGGAAAAGAGACCTGTGAATTTTTTATTTTCACTGACTAGGTCCTTGTTTGAAAAATGCTGCTCCTGCTCTCTCTCCACCCCCCCTCCTCTCTCCGTCTCTCTTGGTCTCTTCTCTCTCTCCCCGTCTCTCCCCCCCTTTTCCTTTCTCTCTCTTTTCTCCCCCCTCTCTCTCTTCTTTTCTCTCCTTGGTGCTGCTCTGCAATATCCCTCCCTCGTCAATAAAAACTTTTTGTAAAAAAAAATAAAATAAAATAAAATGCTGCTCCTGGCTGGGTGCAGGGGCTCACCCCTGGAATCCTAGCACTCTGGGAGGCCAAGGCAGGAGGATTGCTTGAGGTCAAGAGTTCAAGACCAGCCTGAGCAAGAGGGAGACCCCCGTCTCTACTAAAGATAGAAAATTAACCTGGGTATTGTGGTGAGTGCCTGTAGTCACAGCTACTCAGGAGGCAGAGCCAGAAGGTTCCCTTGAACCCAGGAGTTTGGGGTTGCTATTAGCTAGGCAGACACCATGGCACTCGAACTGGGGCAGCAGAGTGAGACTGTCACAAAAAGAGAGAAGAGAAAAATTCTGCTGTCCAGTGACTTGCCATGTGACGGGCATTGTAAGGGTGTCTGAGACATAGTCTCTGTCCTGCAGGAACTCTCACTGTGGGAGCAACGGATGGCAATAGGGCAGGGACCAGGGGAGTGTGAGGAGAGGGTGTGGAGCAGGAGCTGCCCTGTTCTGTGGGTTGGGGCTGCTCTGGCTCTAGACTGGAGCCTGGAGTCCAGGAAGATAAATGGCAGAGCAAGCCACTCCCCACCATCCCCAGGAAGGGAGTGGGGCCAACCTCTGAGGAAAAGCTGGGGGCGATAGTGAATGCCTGGCACTTTCAACCTGAGCATCAGGCCTGCCAGCATCCCAGGTCATGAGCTGGAGAGGCTGGTGAGACAGGGTGGCTGTCTGTGCTCTCAGCATGAGCTGTGGACCTTCTCTCCTCTGCAGGGGCTATGGCCTTATTGCTAGGGTGTCATGGGACAGTCTTTCAGTGATCAGTGCTGAGAGGGTGACCCATTTGAAGCCCACAGGAACCAAGCCTGGGAAGAATGAGGTGCAGCCTGAGCATGGTGGTAGCAGATGAGGTAGAGGGAACAGAACTGACTTGGACGTTTGTCAGGGAGCAAGTGGGAGTTGGAGAAGAGGGCCTCAGGGCTCAGGCTCCTCCTCTGGGGACACAGGATGCCTAGTGGAGCTGGAAGTGCAGACCCCTCAGGAGCCCCAAATTGCAGCAGGGTTAGGACCCTCCATGCCTATTCCCACTTCACTTGATTTGCCTCAAATCCCCTGGGGGTGAGCTTTCTGCCTGTACCCACTGCCTTTCCCAAGAATGCCTCCTACAGCTGTTTCACGGGCCAGCACCAGCTGAGCTGCTGCAGGGATTCAGGAAACAAAGATCTTGAGGACTAATTTCTTTCCCATATTAAATGTACACTTTTCTGCCTTATGTCAGCTTTAAGCAGTCACTAAGGGCAGTCAGGTTCCATAACACAGTCTTCAGCTGAATGTAAAGATCGTATTATTGAAACAAGATCTTTCTAGCTGACCGTGCTCCAAATACATGCTTTGGTGCCTGTGAAATCTATTTAAGGCCTCCTGATTTTCCCCTTCTGTCCCTCCATCCACCAGAACAGTTAAGGAGGAACTTGTAAAATAAGGAAACTGTTAAGAAAGGGAGAATGTATGAAACATTGATTTACAGATCTGTTATTGGAAATTATCAAGATCGATTTCAGGAGCATGGAGTTCAAATGTGCGCTAAATGGCCAAAGAGAACATGTCATCCCACAATCATTTTCTATTCTGAATGGCTCAGTAATGAAAAGCAGATCCTTCATTTGCCCAGAAAGGGGGTAAAGATGAGAAATTGGAAAGTAATATATTCAATTATAGAAGAAGCCATTTGCCAAGACACTATTGATTTCATGTTCTGACAATTTCAGTTAAGCCTCTGCAAGAAAAAGCTTCAGAAACAGGTCAGATCAAACGCGTGCAGGCTCCCACTGCTGGGTTGTGTCCGCACTAGGAACGGGTTCTGTCCCGGGGGTGTGTTCACATTGCTGAAGCCCAGACCAGAGCTCGGGGCATAGTGGGGTGAGAGAAGAGGCTGCAGAGGCCCTAGTGGACCCATGACTGCCGTGCAGTGAGTGGCTGACCCTGCTTACTGAATTCACACTATTTCCCTGCCCTTCTAATCCAGTTTCTTTTCCACTCCCACCTGGAGCATCTCCTTCTATTCTCACCACCCATCTCCCGGAGGGGCTTCCTTCACGTGGTCATAGGTCCTGACAGGCTCCCAGTGCTGGATGCTTGGGTGGTCGTGGTCCTGCCCTGGAATGCAGTGCTATGGCAGCCCGGTCAGGGCTTCCGTGGTGGATGTGCCAGCTTGGTGGGAGCCCACAAGAACCGCTTGGGGGGAGGTGGAGATGATGGGACATTTCCTGGAAAAGGTGACAGTCTTGAAACTAGGAAGAAGGCATCAGGTGGAGGAGGAGGGCACGGTGGTGGGGAGAATTCTATATACAAATCTGTAAAGCAAGAAAGGGTGGTGTTCTGCACCTACACACGGTTCAGGATAGGGAAAAGCCGTGTGTGTCATTGCACATTTGTTGAGAAGTTAGTCTGCACCATCACGGTTGGTTAAAATGCTGTTTCTGCTGCAGTGGGCCAGGCTGTCCAGCAGTGGAGACCCCTGCATGAACCCTGGCGTGTTTACTAAAACTGGTGTGCTAACCTGGTGCTTTTGGGGCCTGGAGACGAAGAGGGCCCACAGGGCTTCCCCAGACAGATCATACTCTTTGGAGCCAGATCTCTGTGCGTTCTAGTGTGTAGCCTAGAGACAGCTGCTGCTTCTGAGACTGCTCTGTCAAGCCAGGAGCACTTCGGTGCAGGCGGTGGGCACATGGGACGTGCTCAATGTGTCCTGGTTGCCATACCCCTTCGTGCCACCCATAATCTGGCATTGTGTTTTCCAGGAAAATGTGTTATGAACTCTAGCCCTGTCCCCAGCGGCACACCTCCCCAGTGTTGAGGGGTGATACTGTTTGGTTCTCAAGGAGAGTCTCTGAGACAGCAGGGGCTGTTCCACCTTCTCTGTCCTGTAGAGCTGCTACCTGCCACTTTCCGAAGGAGGGAGGGATTCTGGTACGGTGAAGGCTTGTGCAGAGCTGGGGACAGGCAAGGGTCTGAGGATGGGGTTGAAGCAAGAGAGCAAAGGGGAGCACCCTGGGCTTTGCCCCGAGCTCAGCACTTCCCTGAGCCTGCCCCAGGTTCCAGACACATTTCTGTCTGGGGCACTGGGAGGACACTGACTTCTCCTCGTAGGAACAAGCTGGAATTGTAGACGTAGGATGCCCTCTGTGTCTTGTCTCCCATATTTGTTTTTAATATGTAGCAGGATGTTGAATGAACTTTGTTTATCTTTTTCTCTTGGAATTGTAGCTCAGGTTCAAAGCTTAGGGCAAAGGTGCAAAGAATCCCACATTCCCAGTTCAGAAGCCACCAGTGAGCCGCCAGCTGTGGGACCCAGATGCCCCTGCTGTCTGGGAGACTCTGCTTGAGGACCAACCAGGATCACCCCTCATTACAGGAAGGGGGGGTCGGCTTTGGGGGAGGGCAGAGTTCAGAAAGAGAGGCTGCTGGAGGAGAGAGGAAGACCTTCCTCCCAAAGCCAAGCAGAGGAAAGCAAGTTTAATCAGGAAAAAAAGTCTAGGGAAAGAGGGAGAAATGATTTGGAACACAAACATATGAGACAGGAGTGAAAGAGGAGGAAGGATGGAAAGATCAACACGACGGAAAGGAGATAGAAATACGGCAATAAAAATACAAGAGGAGAGAAAAAATCTGGAAAAGCAGAAAAAATACAGAAAGGCAGAAAAATACAGAAAATTAAAAATATAGAAGAGTAAGCGCAGACAGAAAAGACAAACAGAACTCATCTGGAAAAGAGAAGAGAGAGAAAAAGATGAAAAAATATAGAATAGAAAAAAGACATTAAAATAAGAAAGAAAAATGAAATATAGGAAGGCAGAAAAACGTATAAGACCACACACACACACACACACACACACACACACACACACACACACTCAAAAGAGGGAAAGTCAAACAGGAAGGCAGTGATGAGGGCTGAGCAGGTCCCCGCCTCCCCCTGGCCACTGGCCCTGCCTCCCCTCCCCCCCCCCAGCCCTGACCCGGGTGGGTGGGCGTACTGTCTGTGAGGACTCCTCTGAGGCAAGCTTCTGGGGACCGTGGAAGGAGGGCAGCCATGTGCTCTGCCCACAACAACCAGTAACCATCACAGAGAGATGTGGGCAGGACCCAGAGGGACCCTGGGCCCCCCAGCCAGGGCTGAGAGACAGCACAGCGGCCCACTTGGGATCCCAGTAGTGGGAGGTGAGGACAGGTGCACTCTCTGCTGCAGGGAGCAGACCGGGGACCCAGGCCACAGGTGACAGCTACTAGAGAAAGGAGAAAATGAAGGAGACAGAGAAAGAAAAAGGACTGTGTGTTCTGAAGAGCTTTGGCTTGCAGTATTTCTTATGAGTTTCCGAAGTAGCTGTGGGCTGGGCAGGGCTCGCTCCCGCCAGAACCAGCCCAGCAGAGGGGCCACTGCAGATGGGAGAAAAAGCTCTCCTGACAGCAAAGAGCAGAAGGCAGGGAAGAAATTATTGTTTGACCTACTTTTACTTATGTTTGAAAATGTTTAAAAATAACTCCACATGATACTACCCTCTGTATGTGATGGGCATAATTTAAGACGTGAGACATCTGACATGTCTCTGATGCTGACATCCAGGCTCAGGGAAGGCCTCTGTCTGCCAGGCATGAATATCACTATCACCTGCTGATTTTATCCTGTGTCCGCAGCAAGATGAGAAGAGAGGGGACAGACGTGGGAGTAAGCACAGTACATTAACTCAAAGGATGTACAAATGGATCCTCCTGGTGCTGGGCTATCTGGGAGGTCCAGAAGAGGGGAAAGCAGGGCCAGCCTGACTCTGTCCCAGGGGCTGAGCGGGATGCTGAGCGTCGCCGCCCGAACAGGAACACACGGAGCCGGGAGTCTGTCGAAGCAGGAACTCAACTTTATTGGGACAAGCAGCCGCTTATATACAGCCTGGGGGAAGGGGTGGGGAAAGGAGGCGGGGGATGAGGTGGTATGATAGGTGGTAACAGAGTTGGGCCAATGACATGGTACCACGTTGGCTGTATCTAGGTAGAGGCAATTTCAGGCTGGGCCTTGCTGAGTCATTGCTACGCGGAAGTAGCTCGATGGATTTACTTCTAGTCAGGCTCAGGAAGTTGCACTAGGCCTCAGGCACATGGCAGGGCCCAACAATTCCCTCTTTTGTTTTTTGTACGGCGGAAAAACATAGCTCCTGTCTTAGGTTGTCTGCTCTTGCAGTTTCAGTCTTACCCATCATGGGGATACAAACATCAATGGTTTGGTCCCTGTCTTAGGTTGACTGAACGCAGAGTGATCTTACCCGTCTTTGGGTACTATGAGTCCACCATGTAGCCTCTCCATATCCTGTCTTAGGTTGTCCCAGTTTTGGGATCTTACCTGTCATTGGTGCTATGGAGGGCTTAGGTTCTACCGTGCAGCCTCTCCATATCCTGTCTTAGGTTGTCCCAGTTTTTGGGATCTTACCCGTCATTGGTGCTATGGAAGGCGGTGAAGAATAATAGTTAGATTCTTGGTTAATGAGCCAGTGATATCAGACCTTGACCTGATTTAATTGCCTCTAACCTTTTTTAAGGATACAGGGCCCAAAGGTGATAACTAACATAAGGGTAAGGGTCAGGGGAAGAAGATAGGGTAAAAAACCATGTAGGCCCATCCACAGGGGATTTTTTGAAATTTCTTTTCTTCTCTTATCTAGATCTTCTTGGAGTGTTTTGATCTTGTTTTGCACGATCCCAGATCTGTTGGCATAAAAGTAGCACTTCTCCTGCAAAAATAAACAGATGCCTCCCTTTTTGGCAGTTAATAGGTTTAATCCCCTTCTTGTTGGGGCAAGTATTTAAGGTCTCTTGCCGGAA
>CAUYPK010156097.1:0-12121 GCA_963574355.1 Loris lydekkerianus
GAATGTAGATGTTTTGGGACAATAACTGGGAGAATGCCAGGAAGGCTGTGTTGACCAGTGTGATGAAAATGTGTCAAACGGTCTATGAAGCTAGTGTATGATGCCCCATGATCATATCAATGTACACAGCTATGATTTAATTAAAAAAAAAAAGAAAGAAAGAAAGAAAAGAGTCAACCACCACAGGTTGAGAACCGCTGCATTAGATGAACTCTGCCTTTTAATCAAGGCATTTATCTCCCTTGTCAGCATATTAGTTATACATTTTTAAATCAGTTGTTTTAGGTCTTATATATGGGGTGTCCGTAAAGTTTACGTGCAACTTTTAAACTTAAATACTTTTAAGTTATAGCAGTCTACTTTCCAAATAACATATCATTTCAAGCATAAGAAATTTACTGCACTGAATTCTATTTTGGCCCAACTAGACTTTATTATGTTGCTGCCAAAACATTTACTTCTATATATAAGCTCCACAGTTCAATATGCTATAATTTTTTATTTAAACTGTCAATTATCCTTGTACTCACCCCTCAGAAAACAACTTTTTCTCTTTAGATGATGGTTTCAGTGTCCACCAAAAAACTTTGTTAAGCTATTTTATCTGGAAATGTTTTGAACTTATTATCTGCATGCAGTCTGAGGCAACTTCATTACGTTTTGGGCTTATTTCTATTATATTTGGGCTGCTTCAAACATGAGAGAGTGATTTACAATGGGCATCTAAATTTAAATATATTTGGATAAACATAATACTATAAGCATGTTTTAAAATACTTCAATGTATTAAATATGGGTTAATATATTTATCTACCTAACCTACATATAAGTTAAAATACCTGGGAGCCAAGCAAAACTTTTCTCCTATCATATTGTTTCAGAATTTTATTAAACAAATGATTTACTGAACACTTTGAATGTAACAAACCCTATACCAGGCAAAGCCACCAATACCTCATCGTATTTCCACCATGTCCCTGTGAAGTGGATGTTATTTTTGTTCTTTAGGGCAGTAAATGAATACTTTAAAATGAAACCACTCATTGAGAAACTGTTAGAAATTGTACTAAGAGACCAAGCACTGCTCTTTTCCCATCATGAACTTGACACTGAGGTAGACGTGCCAACAATCACTAAATTGTTCTTCTTTTGCCTTGTCCTGTGAGTCAGGCTTACGCCCTGTAGCGAGAAAAATGGATGGGTTCCAGAAGCTTGCTGTGGGGCAGCATGGACAAGACACAAACAACTGCCTAACCAGGTGTGTAGGCCTGGGCGGATGGCATCCCAGGGGCTCCTCAGGCAGCCATCCTGGAACCTGGCAATGTTGGTACCAGTTATAAATAGATGCAATCCACTTCTAATTCTCAATCAAATGCATACACTTTCCTTTTTGTTACATTTGGAGGAGACTGAGGTAGGCAGCAATTTAATGCTAATCTTTGAGTCAGGAAATAAAGTGGAAAAAAATGCCCTAAACTTTAATTTAAAAAAGTGCTGGTTTCAAACAAGAGCTCTGATAAGTTGCTTAGTGACCTTGGGCAAGCCAATGAAACCTCGCTGAATATCAGTTTCTTCATTTGCAACTTGGGACAGAAGTATCTAGTGCTAATGTGAGGATTAAACGGTGTATACCAGTGATTCTCACATGGAGGCAATTTCCCCAGAGACACTGTCAGATGTCTGGACTCACTTAGGCTGTCTCAAGTGGGAGGGAGGGTGCTGTTGGATCTAGTTGGTAGAGGACAAGGATGCTGCTAGAGCTGAGATTGTGAAAGCCTGGTAAGTACCCTAGGCTTCACCTCTTGCTCAGCACCCAGGAGGGTGTTAAGCTTAACTGCCTTAGATTAGACTGTTAAGAGCAGGACTCATTGCTGGACCTCTTATAAGGCCCCAACTCCTCCATAACTTGCTTCAGGTCCTAAATAATCAGCTCCAGAAAGGGCTGCAAACAGGTAGATACTCATCTGTCAGGAAACAATGAACTAGAAGGGCTGAATCTGACAGAGGACACTTCCTTACTAGGTCTCATTCTCACTACCTGTACCATCACAGGGCCTGACAGAGCTTCTGAAGCCTATCTGGCTCTGATGTTTCTTCCTAGGTGCTGCCATGTGCTAGGACATGACTGGGACCAAGGCTCCTTTACACCTGTATTCACTTGCACACATGTCCTATCCAACCTCTCACAGCTCCAGGATGTGCATCTTACCTGCCTGCAGCTCTGGAGGGAGGATGGGCTATTTATTGGGAAGTACTCTTCTCTCCAGAACCCCTCACCCCCTGGACTACTCTCAACAGTAGCACCTCGTACTTTGACCCCAAGTGGGATATGAATAATATTAAAACCCACCAGGTTTGGGCTTAAAAGAGACCCTTGTGCCTAGGCTGGGTATGGTTAGTCTGTGAGGTAAAGAACTCTTATATATTTTCTTTGTTCCATGGTGATTAGTCTCAGGTCTTTTTTCAGGCCACCAGGTTGAGGAGCACATAATGTCTATCAGACAAGAAAGAGCCTTACCAGAGAGAACTGCTGACAGCAAGTATAACTGGAGATTAGCAGGGCAGGCAGTGAAGCCAGAGAAACATGTTATGACCTGTCTATGGTCAAGGGAGTGGTCAGGAGGGCAATGAAAGGTCATAGAGAGAGGATGAACAGGAGAGCTGAATTTAGGCAGCATTCTTGAATTCCACTGGCCAGAGGTCAGTAGGGTATGGAAAAGAGAGGTAATACCCAGATGTCTAGAGGAGACCAAGGAAGAGAGAAAAATAGAAGTGACCAAGAGCTCAGCTGGACAAGCTTCTTATATTTGTTTATGGTTTTCATGACATTTAGGAAATTTGGGGCCATTATTTCTGAAGTACCGTATATACTCAAGTATAAGCCGAGTTTTTTTGGCACAAATTTTGTGCTGAAAAACCCAAACTCGGCACAAATTTTGTGCCGGAAAAACTCGGCTTATACTCGAGTATATACAGTATTTGCTTGTCTCCCCTCTTCACAGACTCTAAGGACATATATATTTTGTCCTAAAACTCACTGATGTTCTGTCTTGTTTTTCTTAGATTTTTTTCTTCTGTATAATTCATTTTGGACAGTTCTATTGCTGTGTATTTTATTAAATAGTTTACTGGTCTTTTGTCTGCAATATCTAATTCTCTCTACTCCATTTTTAATCTCATTACTGTCATGGCACACTTAAAAAGCCTGGAGTCTTTCATCTCTAGAAATGTGATTGATGTCTTTTTCTTTTTCCTCATCTTCCCTGTGTCTCCTTACCAGGCTCATACTTTCCTCTACTTCTTGAATATACAGAATATAGTAATAATAACTGTTCTAAAGCCCTTACCTACTAATTCTGTTATCCATATCATGTTTGATGTGATTCTGTGTTCTCAAAAAAAAATTACTTGTTAAGGAAAGAAATCAAATTCATTAGCTCAATAAATAATATGAAGTACCATTTTGAGCTAATTCTGGACTTCCTAATCCCACTGTCCTGTTTTGATGTATTAAATCTATTATTCATTTTTTATTATTACATTTTATGGCTTTAAAGTCTGCTAATGCAAGCTTCTGCTCCAGTGTTGCTGTTTTATTTGTTTTAAATCATTATTATAATATTCATAATTAAATCATTATTACATTATTACAATATTCATTGCAAATATTTTTCCATATAAATGTCACGTGACATCACTGTCTCAATTTATACAATCTATACTGGAATTTTAAGTGGTATTACACTAAGCCAAGTAGGATATCTTACCATTTTTAACACACTTGGTCTTTGTGGGTAAAAAGAATAAAAGTCCTTTATTTCTGACATTTAACTTAAAGAATAATCTTTATCAACCTATTTATTCATCCATTTTTATCCATTTCTTTATCTTACTATATTTCTTTAAATGCCTTAAATTAATATAGAGTATCCATGAATTAGTATTTTTACTCCTTTCCAGTATTCATACTTCATTTTCTCATTGCTTATTAGAAAGCTTATTACTGGTTGGCATGTCCAGTACTGCACCCCAGGGAGCAACCAATTCTCTCCTGTTTTATTTCCCCCTTTCAAATAAACATCCCTTATTGCATTTCTCCCTTTTTTATAGTTTTATCACAGGAATGAACATATTATCAAATAATGTTATACAATGACATACAATTTTACATATTTTTCTTAATTAAATGATTAATGACTAATAATTTTTCTTACATTAGAGTGGCTCTGAATTCCTGATATTAACCTTATTTGATCTCTGGTGAATAAGTACATTTTTTAATGTGTGGCTATGGTCTGTCAGTTAAAGCTCCATTTAAAATCTGTTCATTTGTGTTTGTATGTGTACATGTGTATATTTTTTCCTATGTTTTTGAGATAAGTCTGTAATAAACTTTATTTTGAGCTAATGCCCTCTTCTTATAAGTGAGCTTTCGAATACTTACTGCCTAGTCCATTATAATTTTGAGAACCATAACCATAAGGAAGGAAAATAACTCTGAGGATAAAGTTATACAGATTTCTGCTTTTTTCATCAAGTCTATACCATCAAGCATAACTAAATAAAACATACTTCAGAGAAAGAAGTCAGATTAAATTACTGTCATGGCACACTTAAAAAAAACAGCCAGTCTGAGTCATATAATTTAATGAAGGACATAGAAAGATAATATACTTAGTGACTATGTTGTCATAATTCACATTAACAAAAAGTATCATATTTAATAATATAAAAAGATAATTAATTATAGCTACATATAAAGTTTGGCCAACTTTCACTAAAAGATTATTTTTAATTCATTTATTTCCTTATTCACTATTATATACCAAGCACCAGGCTAGGTATAGGAGGACAATGGGAAACAAGACATGTTTTTTCCTCAGTAAACTTGAAAACTAGGGCAGGGACAGACAAACATTTCCTGTAAAGGTCCAAATAATAATACAGACTTTGGAGGCTGTTCAGCCTCTCTGCCAACTACTCAACTCTGTCACTATAGGGCAAAGAGAGTTACAGACAATTTATAACAAATTATTTGGAAAATAAATAGTGGGACAGATTTTGCCCAGGGACTATATTTTTCTAAGCCATTCACTAGTGGAAAATAACAAACTAGCAATTTGAATCTTACATGGAAAATAGAGCAATAGTAGTAAAGGGTGCTATGGCAACATGACCTAAGTAAGAGAATCAACAAGGCTTTCTGAGAGGAGCAATCCAACTAAAGACTCCATTTTCTCAAATTCAGACAATAAAAGTAGCTTTTTGGTAATGTGCCACCATGAAAAAACTCAAAATCTTATTCCAAAAATGTAGAACATATCTGATTATAAAAAAAATTGCTTTATTATACAGAATTCTCTCCTACTTGTTTACCACAATTATACCATTAGCATAGTTGGAAGCTTACCTTGAGTGACTGTTTTGAGAACAATTAAGGTTGATAAAAATCTCAATGGCAAATTAGAGCTCTTAAAGAAAGCAGCTGTCTTTGGTTTATTCTCCCCGGAATGCTCTAAAGAATTATCCTGATTTCCTTTAGTTACTACTCCTTTAAATATGTCTTCACCCAATCTCCTCAATGTTGAAGTCATAGTTGAATGCTGTTAAAAATATATATAATCTTTGTATATTTATTCATGTTCAGAAAATACTTATTTTAAATACTATGATCAAGTATATGAACTAAAAGTGAATTTTGCTAATTTAAAAAAAGTTGAAAATATGCATGATTGGAAAGTGACAATTTTATAATTAACTTTTAAGAAATTACATATCTGTGACTTTACATTGTTCTGAAACATGTAGGAACATAAGATCGTGCTATACTTCTGTCACAGAGAAATATGACCAGAACAGATATGAACTACCTACTCTTAGTTCCTCAGTTCTCCACTATCACTAGGCTTACCAGGTATACCTTCAATGTGTCTGCTTATGGAATGACGATCTAGACGCCTCACTGCCTTCAGCCTCACTCTGACCATGGACTTAAAACTGTTAATAATATTAGAAGAATAAAATACACAGGGCTAGAATCAGAGATAATTCTCTGAGAGAGTAAACTAAAATAAGAAAATGGGCAAAACAGAAATAATAGCACAGAACTACCCTTAAAATAACATGACATAATGCCATTCCATATATCCATTAAGAATCATAAGAAAGGAAACCATTTCAAAGTGTTAAAGATGAGTATGCTTAAAACAGACTTAGAAATAACTTAAAATTTCCTTTATTATGACCAAATTCTCTAACGTTCTGTCACTGAGTTTAATAGCATGGGAATTTGTGACCAGCTGGTTTGCAACTCAATAGAAACAAAACATATAGAGAATAGGATTTTCATTTTTCCATTTTTTAAAAAACAAAACATATAGAGAATAGGATTTTCAAAATAATAGTCATGTGTTTTAAAACTTTTGTGTAAAAATGATAAAAGAAAAATACTGCAAATTCTATTTATAGCATGTTAAAATGATAGGATTAAGGCAATTTTATTTTTTTGCTTTTTTATTACCTCAAATGTTTTATACTACTTTTATAATGAAAAAATAATCTTAAAAACATACATGTGGTACTATTTCCCTTTCATTAAAGGAGAAAGAGAAAAATCACAAAAATAGAACTTTTAATTATAGATAAATTGTTACCTAAGTACATAGCAATCTTTAATAAAAACAATCTAGACCCAAATGTCTATTTTTCAATTTAAAATCACTCATCATACCAAGAAATGAAAAGATCTCAAACTGAATGAAGATAATTACTGCCAATATCAATATAACAGAAAGTTAGAATTTATTGACAAAGATTTTAAAGCAGTCATGATAAAATGAGCTATTGCAAACACATGTAAAATCTCCTCAAAGAAAAGAAAACCCTACCAAGAACATATAAGAAAATACAGAAGAACCGAATGAATATTTTAGAAGTGTAAATATAACAACCAATTTTTTTAAAAAACTCAATAGAGAATGGAGAGGAAAGAGGAAAGAATCATTTACTTGGAAAATAAAACAGAAGAAAATACTCAACCTGAACAACTGAAAACAAACTGGAAAAACAACAATAATCATCACTACCAGAAACTTCAAGTAACTTTCTGAAAAACTATAATAAAAGACAAAAAGTCATGCCATTAGAATCCCAAAGGAGCAGGAAAAAAAAAAAAAAAATCAGGTAGGAATAAAAAAAAAAATGCTTTAAGAAATCATGGTATAAAAATATTTTAAGAAATTCCAGATTTGGAAAAAAAAAAAAAAGTACAGATATTGAAGAAACTGAGAAAACACCAAACAGGATAAATCTAAGGAGATGAACATCAAGACCTATCATGGTGAAGGGGCTCCCAGATGGCAGACTAGAGTTATCTCCTCATCAGCTGGTCTTGGCCACCTCAACATCAAAACACAGAGACAAGGAGAATTAAGGAGAAGGAAGGAGTGAGAGAAATAAGTAGAAGATGTAAACAAGAAGAAAACATACACGAGGAGGAATCAACAAAAAAACTCTGGCAACATGAAAAACCAGAACAGATCAATCCCATGGAAGGGATCATGAGGCACCCACCACAGAGGATCCTAAGTATAAAAATTTATGGAAACAACGGAAAGGTAATTTAGAGTATGGATGGCAAAAATGATGAAGGGAATTGAAGGGTAAATGGAAAACAATCGAAAGGAAATCCAAAAATTGACCCAAGAAATGAATGAAAGATAATGAAATTAGAAAGGATATATTGGACCTTAAAGAATTGAAGAGATCATTCAGGGAGTTTCACAATGCAGTAGAAAGTTTCAATAACAAATTAAACAATGGAGAAGAAAGAATCTCAGAGCTTGAAGCTAACTCAGTTAATTATCAAAACAGAAAAGCACAGCAATCTTTTAGAGAATTATGGGACTTCATGAAGCTTAAAAACATACAAATTATAGGTTATCTCTGAAGGAAAAGAAGATCAACCCTAAGGTATGGCAGCCCTGCTGGAGGATATCATAATTGAAAACTTCTCAAGCATCACCAAACACCAAAGAATTAGATGTACTCCTTTTAGATAAACATTGAATCCTGGTTCATCTCAATTCAAGTAGAGCATCTTCCAGACACATTGTAATGAATCTGGCCATGCCAAAATGAAAGCGACAATTCCACAAGCAGCCAAGAGTAAGCACTACTGACCTACAGGGGCAAATCCATCAGAGTGACAGTGAACTTCTCAGGTGAAATTTTATAAGCCAGAAGAGACTGAGCTCGCACTTTCAATATATTTTAACAAAACAACTACCAGTCTAGGATTCTGTATCCTGCTAAACTACGTTTCATATTAAGGGAGAAATCAAATCTTTTACTGAAAAGCAAACACCCAAAAACTAAAGGCCAAAGTCTAACTTCCACAATGCCCCAAATGATAAAACTAGGTGAGACCTCCACAAAAGAAGATGAACAGAACAATACATTTATCAATTCTCTCAATAAATGTGAATGGCTTGAATTCCCCACTAAAGATGATGGCTGACTAGATAAAAACCATAAGCCAACTGGACACTGTCTTCGGGAAACATATATAACCTTTAAAGATAAAACAAGACTCAGGTGAAGGGCTGGAAAACAATATTTCAGGCAAATGGAAATCAGAAGAAAACAGGAGTTGCATTCTTATTTCCAGATACAACTGGATTTAAAGCAACAAAAGTAACCAAAAGGAAAGAAAGACAAAGATGGACACTAAATGCTGGTCAAGGAAACAATAACATGAAGACATTTAAATCTTAAATATATATGCACCCAGATTTATAAACAAACACTAGCTAGTCTGAACAGTATGATATCCTACAACACCATAATAGCCAGGGACTTCAACACCCAACTGACAGAACTGAACAGATCCTCTAAACAGAAAAGAATAGACAAACAAGGGACTGAGACATGAAACTAGAACAACTGGGTTTAAAAGACATATACAGAACATACCACCCCCAAACTGTTGAGTGTACATTCTTATCGAAACAGAAAAGCACAGCAATCTTTTAGCTCACATATCATTCTCCAAACTTGATCACAGCCAAGGATACAAATTGAACCTCAAAAAACTTAAAAGAATAGGAGTTATACCTCAGACCACAATGGGAGAAGGGTATAACTCAACTCCAAGAAAAACCTTCGTCCCCACACAAATTCAGGGAAACTAAATAGCCTTATGCTGAACAACACCTTGATCAAGGAAATAATGAAGAAAATAATTAGATTTCTTAAACATCCTGTAGGATACTCTAAAAGCTGTCACTAGGTGGGAAATTTATCACAATAGATGTCCACATCAAAAAACCAGAAACAATAGATATCAACAACCTAGTAAGTCATCTCAAGGAAATGGAAAAGAAAGAGCAATCCAATCCCAAATGTAGCAGAAGAAAAGAAATAACCAAATTTAGATTAGAATTAAAAGAAATCAGTAAGGAAAGAACCATTCAGAAGGTTAGTGAAACAAAAAAGTGGCTCTTTGAAAAGATCAATAAACCTCTGGCCAGATTAAGTAGAAACAAAAAGGTAAGATCTCTAATAACCTCAATCAAAAACAAAAAAGAAAAAATAACAGATACCACAGACATGCAAAAGATCATCTATGATATCTACAAAAAAAAAAAAAAAATCTATGCTCAGAAAATTGAAAATGTGGAGGAAATGGACCAGTATCAAGGAATGCACTACCTCTCTAGCCTTAACCAGAAAGAAATAGATATTCTGATTAGATAAATATCAAACATCAACATTTCAACAATAAAAAAAACTTTCAACAAATAAAGTCTTGGACAAGACTGTTTTACACCAGAATTCTACCAAACCTTCAAAGAGGAGCTTATATTTATCTTGCAGAACCTATTCCCAAACATCAAGAAAGAAAGAACCCTCCCAAAAACATTCTATGAAGCAAATATCACCCTGATACCAGAACCAGGAAAGAACTCAACAAAACAGGAAAACTACAGACCAATTTCACTAATGAATATCAACGCAACAGCACTCAATAAAATCCTAGCAAATAAAATACAGCTACAAATTAAAAAATTATAAATCATGATCAAATGGGCTTTATGCTAGGGATGCAAGGTTGGTTCAACATACACAAATCCATAAACATAATTCACCACATAAACAGAAGCTAAAATAAAGACTATATAATCCTCTCAATAGATGCAGAAAAAGCACTTGACCAAAGAGTTCTGACTAAAACCCTTACTAGACACAGATGGAACATTTCTTAACTGATAAAAGCCATCTACAACAAACCTACAACCAACATCACTAATGAATATCAACGCAATAGCACTCATTAAAATCCTAGCAAATAAAATACATTATTCAGTGGGGGGAAAGACTCCCTATTTAACAAATGGTGCTGGGTGAACCCGCTGGCAACCTGTAGAAGACTGAAACTGGACCCCCCACCTTTCACCATTAGCAAAAATTGATTCTCACTCAATAAAAGATTTAAACTTAAGACATGAAACTATAAAAATACTAGCAGAGAGTGCAGGGGAAACAGTTGAAGAGATCGGGCTGGGAGAATATTTTATGAGGAGGAACCCCCATCCCGGGGGATTGAAGCAACACCAAAAATACATTACTGGGATCTGATCAAACTAAAAAGCTTTTGCACAGCCAAGAGCACAGTAAGTAAAGCAAACAGACAATCTTCAGAATGGGAGAAGATTTTTGCAGGTTATGCTTCCGACAAAGGTCTGATAACTAGAATCTACAGAGAACTCAAACTAGTCAATAAGAAAAGAATAAATAACCCCATTTGTATATGGGCAAAAGATCTGAACAGAAACTTCTCTGATGAAAACAGGCGCATGACCTACAAACACATGAAAAAATGCTCATCATCCTTAATCATCAGAAAAATGCAAATCAAAACCACTTTGAGGTATCATCTAACCCAAATAAGATCAGCCCACATCACAAAATCCCAAAACCAGAGATGTTGGCGTGGATGTGGAGAAAAGGGAATACTTCTGCACTGCTGGAGGAAGTGCAAACTAATGTGTTCCTTTTGGAAAGATGTTTGGAGATCATTTAGGGATCTAAAAATAGAACTGCCATTTGTTCCTTTAATTCTTCTAGTAGGTATATATCCAGAAGACCAAAAATCACTTTATAAACAAAGAAATTTGCACCAGAATGTTTACTGCAGCCCAATTCATAATTGCTAAGTCATGAAAGAAGCCCAAGTGCCCATCAACCATGAATGGATTAATAAATTGTGATATATGTACACCATGGAATATTATGCAGCCTTAAAGATGGAGATTTTACCTCTTTCATGTTTACATGGATGGAGCTGTAACATATTCTTCGTAGCAAAGTATCTCAAGAATGGAAGAAAAAGTATCCAATGTACTCAGCTCTTCTATGAGACCAATTTATAGCTTTCATATGAAAGCTATAACCCAACTATAGCCCAAGAGGAAGGGGAAAAGGGTGGAGGGAGGATGGGTGAAGGGAGGGTAATTGGTGGCACCATACCTTCGATGCATTTTACAAGGGTACATGATAAATTTACAAAGTGTAGAGTATAAATGTCTTAACACAGTAACACGTAAGAAAATGCGGTGAAGGCTATGTTAACCAATTTGATGAAAATATTTCAAATTGTATATTAAACCAGCAGATTGTACCCCATGATTGCATTAATGTACACAGGTATGATTTCAAAAGATTAAAAAAATGGAAAAGATAACACCAAAAAAACTTCAAATATTGAGTTAATAATCTAAAAAAGAATGCAGGGAGAGTGGATTAAAGATGGCGGCTGAGTAACAGCTTCCCTGTAACTGGACGTGGCGAATCTGGGGAGACAAGACTCCAGACATCTCTGGCCGGTGGGACCTGCCTACGATCATCCCTTTGAGGAAACAGAGAGCCAGCAAGGGACTTCTGGACCCCAGGAGGAAGACAAAAACAGTGGAAAACTAGCAAGTGGCTGCGTGTGTTCGATCAACCTAATCACACCGGCAACCGTGAGTACAAGCAGCAGTGAGACTGCAAACCGGAAAGGCCTTACCTGTGAACTTTTTTGGTGTTCTTGGACTTGGCGCTCAGTTGAGCTGCATTGGGG
>CAUYPK010156098.1:0-15366 GCA_963574355.1 Loris lydekkerianus
TTTGATTTTTTTTTTTTTGGGGGGGGGGTGGCTTGGCTATTGTTGGTATATATAAAGGTTATAGATTTATGGGTGTTGATTTTGTAGCCTGAGACATTGCTTTATTCCTTGATCACTTCTAAAAGTTTTGTAGTAGAATCCAGACATCTAGGTTCTGAACCACTGTTGCTGAAATTGGTTAGATAGGTGGAGGGCAGAGGGCAAAAAGAGAGAGCTGTACCTGCCGTGTAAAGTCCCGCGCCCCAGAGCTCAGTTCAGTAACCCAGGAGGCCTCCTCTTCCCATACCCAGGAAGGCATTTTCTCTTTTCTCCATATTCCTTCTGTAAACATGTCTGCTTTTTCCGTCTTCCAGGAATCTTGGCTTTGGGAATATTTACTTTTCTTGCTCTCCCATTCATTAAGTTCTGCTTTATATTAATTCTCTCTCTTTGCTCCAGTTTCTTTTGTTTATTTGCAAAATTCATGAAGTGAATTCCCTCCTTGTGTTTCCTCTTTCTTTAATCACGAGGGCATTGGCAACCACACATTTCCTGGAAGTACTCTTCTTCCTGGGTCCTCTGGTTTTAACAAGAATTGGTCTCCTTCCCTGGTTTCTACATAGGAATGTTCCTTTTAATTCTGTTCTGACACAACAGGTGTCAAGAAATGTGCTTCTTATCCTCAAGAATCTTAAGTTGATCACTGTTTATTTCCAACTTCCTTGGTTTGTGATCAGAGAAGGCAGCCTGTCCACTTTAATTTTTGGAATATATTAGGATTTCTTTCTAACACTGTTTTCCTGTGTTCCTTGGATCCATGGTGGGGGAGGGGGATAACGTACCTTGCCTTTTAACAGGCCTACGACTCTTTTTCATCTATTACATCAAGTTTACTAATTTTTCAAATTCTGAATATCTTGTTTATTTTTGTTATCTATATAATTAGATCTAATTCTGAGGGAGGTAAATGGAAATTCCCCATTCTCATTGTATTTTTCATCAGAGTCTTTTTGCATCTCAGGAGTTTTTGCTTTGTGCATTTCTGTTGTGTTGCTTGGCAGATGCTATTACATTTTTAGATTGTGTCATCTATTAAACCTTCTATCTTTTCATGACAGCATTTACCTTCAAAAGTGTAACGCTTTTTAGCTAGAATCTACTATTTGGGGTTATTCATTATTAATGTTGTCACTTCTGCTTTTGTCCATTTGGACTTCCTAGCATCCTTTTGCTCATCCCTTTATCCCAAATCCTTTTTGTTTTTCTTGGATTTTGCCTTTTAACTCAATTTGTCCTTTATTGGGAGAAGACACTCCCCACTAGGTGTAAGAGCCAATGTTCCTGATCGCAGGACTTCAATCTCATTTCCTAAGCACTTACTCTAAACTGTTGTTTTCTCTTGCTCCCTGGCTGCAGAGTTTCAGGAGTGAGTCAGCACCAGCCCAGTCCTGTGAACACCACGCCGGCTCTGCCGACTCCTTCCTCTCCCCCATGAGGACCTTGGGTCTTGGCAAGCTGGCTGTCTAGACACCAGGGCTCTGGCCGAGATGAGCCTCTCAGGAATTACTTTTCCAAAAGCGTTTGCAGCATTCTTGGCAGATGAGAAAACGCAGCCTTTCTGCAGCACAAGTGGGAATACCCTGAAGAGCGACTAAAGGTAGAAACTCACTTCCCAGGGCTTCCCTCCAGCAACTTGTCCTTGGAAGCTGGGTTTCCCCAGAACCTTGGCTCGGGCACTCCGTGATAGCAGCAAATTCAACAGATGAAACCCGACTGGTCGCCAAACGCTCTTGGTGCTTGATGCCGACAGTCGGGCTCCTGCGCTGTCCCCCAACCCCCTGTACTGACACCTGCAGGAATCCACTGGCTTATCCACCCAGCTGCCATGTACACCGGAAATGCTCCATGTTCCAGGCTGGACACAATGTATACTTGGACAAATCTAGGTGTCCACTGGGAAGAAAGAGGTAGTGGACCCTGCACAGGCCAGTCCAACATGGACTCAGTGACCCTGGGTGGGTGAGAGGGAACAGGGGCGAGGGTAAGAGGGACGCCAGGCTGCCCTGACCTGGGGACCGAGCACAAGGGAGGGAAGCTAGGCTGAGGGAGGTGGGGGAACCAGAACGTGGTGACAGGTAGGTGTGGGGGAGAGTCGCCAGAGGGATCAGAGGAGGCAGTAACTTGGTGAATAGCATTCCCAGCACAGAGGGCAAGAGGATCTCGAGTCTGGCCAGGGCCAACACAGGGACCAGGAGAACCCAGGGTGTTGCCCGCCAGCCCCCACTTTCTGCCCCAGAGGTAGGGGAGAGTCCTGCTGAGTCCCGGAGGACCTTCCCAGGCTCTTCTCCACAGCCTCAGTTTTGTGCGGATTGTTCTGGTTCCCAGGAGCACAGATCCAGAACAGAACCCGTGTAACCCTCAGGCTTCAGTGGGCAGCCTAAAAGGATGGGCAGCCCTGGCGGGGCAGGGTGAGGGACACGGCTGCCCTGCCTTACAAAGCCTGGTGCACAGGGAAAGCCTTGCAGCCTCTAAGGGAACAGCAGTCAAGGATTCACACCCCAGACCAGGCAGGTCTGAATTCCCAGACCAGGAGCCTCCTTAGGGAGACCTGGTGGAGGCACTGCTCCAGGCACTTTTCCTCCTCAGCCCCTCCTCTCCCTGCCCACCCCAGGTCCACACGGAGGGAGGAGCCCTGAGTTTGGGGCCCCATCCATGCCAGTCCACCAGACCCTCACCCAGAGCAATGGAGAAAGACTCAGAGTCCCGGGAAGGAGTGTGGGTGCCTGTCAGAGCAAGTGAATACAGGTTTGTTGGTTTCTTTCCATCGGGTCATTGTCCTAACTGATCATTCAACACCTCACTGTGTCATGGTCTCCTGTTCTTCCTGTCAGGCTCGGGGCTTCTGGACAGGAGGCCAACTGAGATGTCTGGAAGGAAACCGGCTTTTACAAGGGTACATGTTAAATTTACTAAGTGTAGAATATAAATGTCTTAACACAATAACTAAGAGAATGCAGTGAAGACTATGTTAACAAGTTTGATGAAAACATTTAAAACTGTATATAAAAGCAGCACATAGTACCCCATGATTGTATTAATGTACACAGCTATGATTTAATTAAAAAACAACAACAACAACAAAGCGGTAGCTGTTGCAGCTGGCTCCCCCACAGGCTAGAAATTCAAGCCATTCTGACGGAAGCAGAGTCCCCATCCACTGCCAGCTTCGGAGGTGCTCTCCCCGGAGCCCTGGGAGACACCTCCTTCCCTTCCGTGTCATGTCCTGTCAAGGAGCCACAGCACCACCCTTGTGCCCAGTCCAAGCCTATTTCCTGAGTCTGGGGACTGGCTCCTTACCCCGCTGCATGCTGTGAGGAAGCCCAGCACACACAGAGAGGCCACCTGGAGGTGCTGATGGTCCAGCTGAGGTCCCCCCAACACCAACCAGCAGCTGTGTTAGTGAGGGCTCCACGGAGCTGCCTCCTGCCTAGTCGCCCTCGACTGCAGTCACGCAACTGATCTCAAGCAAGGACCAGCCACCAAGCAGAGTAAACTCCCTCGAGGAGCAGGAGAAAAAGGAAGAAGAGGAGGAAGAGGAGCAATAGGAATAAAATAATGAAAAGACTTGTTACTCTTGCTTTGAAACTGCTAAGTTTTGGAGTGACTATATATTCAGCAATTCTAATGGAAACAACTGGTAGACTAATAAGGGCTCTTGAGACTAAAATAACTGCTCGTGGCCTGTCTACCTGGAATAAGCCCACTCAGACATGCTGGTTTAATACAAATAGGTTCTACCTCTTCACAACACAACCATATTACTCTTTTTATGTTTTATCATTTTGAATCTCTTTTGAGGGACACCACTGGGCGTCACCAACATTGTGTACCAGAGCAGAAAGAAGCCACATCACTTAAAGGGTCTTTACATCTTAAAATGTCCATTTGCAAAGCAGGCCGTAAAGGCCACTCGTGATAAACACCTGAGGACGTCTGTTCGGTTTGTTCATTCATACAGGACTTTCTGCCAGGCTCTTCCTTTGAGTAACATAAAATTGCTCAAGGCCCAATATTTGAGAGCAAACAGGGTTGCTTTAATAATTGATAGTTAAAGAATTTTAATAGAAAGTATAAGAGCAAAACACTCGTGCAGGAATGAAAATGAACTGGGGTAATAGCGTCACTGTGGAAAAGACCTTCTAATGCTAAGCACGTTGACGTTTGCATGGCAAAAAGTCAGTCACCTCAAAACTCCTTAAAGAAGGCCAGAAGGCATCGGCCAAGAGAACAGGCAGGGGCAGCATACTCGTGTGGAAAGGAAGCTCCTCTAGCCTCTGCAAGGACTTCCCCAAACGGTGAGCATCACACAATGTTAACTCTGGCCCCCAACTCCACCAAGCCCTTGGGAATGCAAGACCCCTTTCTACTGCCAGAAAGACAAAAGAAAACAGTTTCAAGGAAGTTTCTAACAGCTTCATGATGGTTCCTTGCAGACTGCATATCTAGATTCAGAAATAGCACAGAACAAAAGTTGTATTTGCTTAGGGTATGGATAATGATTGCTTAAAAGGTATTTATAGCATTATACGGTGAGAATTGTAAATCCTTTGTGGGTATATCCCTTGAATCAAGAGTGGCTTTCAATCTTGAAAAATGGATTTTGAACGTGAGACCAATTCAGGAGTTTTATAAACAGTACATCATTTGCGATGTTTGGACTGGGTATGAATATAGACCTTCAATTGCAATGGCTTAGCTAGAAACCAAATTCCCCATTCTAAACCACCCATGTGACCATGCCAACTCCTGCCCAGAAATAAACAGGCGTAGCCCATTGAACCCAACTTCTTCCTGCCTTTTTGTGATAGACCTTGTGTGCCCATACTTCAGAGAAGGGTTTAGGGGGGCAGCATCTCTGGCCTGGACCCCACCCCTCTTCACCTCCCCCTGGTCCTGTTCCATATTCACAATTCCAGCCCAGGCACCATCAAGGGCTCCCTAAACACACGGGGCTCTCTCTAGCCCTTTTACCCTGGGATTCCCAGCGCTTGGCCAGGATGACCATGCAACAGCTTATCACCTACTCCAATTCAACAGAACTTGAAAGAGACTTTCTCTAATGCAAAATCAACATTCATGCCTTCCATCCTTGGCCTTATTTTGAGCTGGGCAGAAATTTCATAAACAAAACCACCCAACTAAAAATGTCTCCATTTTCATGGTTATGCATTTTATAGAATAATCTTTAGTCTAAGTTAAAATACATGGATACTCTCAAATTCATTCTAAAAACATTGCCTGCTGTCAGAGCCACAGCCTGAATATTGGGCATGCATTGTGGAAATGTTTTCTAGATGCATTCTCTCCATTTGATTTTAAAATACATGCTATGTTTATCCTTTGTTTCCAAGTGTTTCAGAAGAGCCCTTTTCAAAAATGTACAATCATAATTGCTGTGAGGAGTGAAGGGCCAGTACTTTTACGTCCATGTTTATATCAGAACACACCACCAAAAAGAGAGCGTCATCTGCCAGCCACCAGGGCCCTGCTAACACTGCACCCCGCTCAGGACAGACTAAAGATTCAGGAAGCACACTGAGTCAGGCCACCCCCCGTGAGAGACTCTGGGTGCCCCATTCTGGAGGAGTCTGGAGGAACAGGGACCTGGGGTGCCCCTGGTATGAGTCCCCTTCTGAAGCCCAGTGAATGTCAGAACGGGACATTGACCATTTCAACTCTATCTTCTCCACCCTTGGCTATCATGAAGGTAAAGCAAGACAAATGTACGAAAGCACTTACAACATTAGGTGCAATCTACCAATATTAATACAACGCATTCAATGAAGACTTCCTAGTAGATTCTGGTTTCCCTATATGTTTTCTGTTGCTGTGTAACAAAAGTACTAAAAGAAACCTCAGCAGCTTAGGGACTCGGACAGACTTGCACACCAATGTTCATAGCGGCATTATTCACAATAGTCAAGAGGTGGAAACACCCAGTGGATGAATGGATACACAAAACATGGGGTAGCCAAACAATAAAATATTGTTCATCCATTGATAAATAAAACATAGATAGCATGACACACGCTACAACATGCATAAACCTTGGGGGTGTTACGCCAGTCAAAACCAACCTCACACACAAAAACAAATATTGCCCCATTCTACATACATGAGGTGCTGAGAATAGGAGGTCCATATAAACAGAAAAGTTAGACCATAGAATAAGGGTTTCTAGGGCTGGAGAGAGGGAAGAGTGAGGAGTGGCTTTTTAATAGGCAAAAAGTTTCAGTTTATGATGATAAAAATATTCCGGAAATAAATACTAATGATACTTGTACAATACCATGAATGTACTTTATGTTCCTAAATTGTACATTTAAAAATGATTGACATGATATATTTTATTTGATATATGTTTTGCTACAATAAAAATCTCAAGAAATTCCAAAACCCACAAATTTATTAATCTCACAGTTTCCATAGAGTCCGGGATTCAGGGGCTCACCATGCTGAGATCAAGACGTCAGTGACCTCTGTCCTTCTCAGTAGCCCTCACTGAGGAAAGACCCCCTTCTGGTCCCCTTCAGGGTGTAGGGGAGTCAGTAGGACTGTGGACCCTGTTGTCTTGCTGGCTACCTACAGGGGAGCACGCTCAGCTTCCTAAGGCCACCCTCAGATCCTGGCCCCTCACAGCTCCAATCTCGCCCTCCAGGGAGGGCTGAGCCCCTTGCAAGGACTCGTCTGGTGAGGTCAGGTCCACCAAGACACTCTCACTTGTGATGAACTCAAAGTCAACTGAGGAGTAGCCTTCCCGGGAGTCATACGAATTACATTCCAAGGTTCCACCTATGGTGGGGGATTGTACAGGACGTGCCTACCAGGGAATGGGAGTGCCGGGGGCTCCCTTAGAGCCCTGCCCCTCACACCTCGTCCTGCGTGTTGGCCTCTCAGTGTACCCGACTTACCCTGAATAATCAGGCAACAGTGAGGACACAGTGACGTTCTTCCTTTGGCTGGTGGAGCCTTGTGGGAAAGTAAACTTTCCCATGGGATGTAGAAGAAATAAAAACGAGTCTTGAGTTTTGTGAAGGACCCAGTCTCTTTTGAAGACCTGGGCACATCATTCATAAGACACGTGCGTTTGGAAGGGCCAATGCCAGCCACTCCCTCTCTCTGGAAAGTGAGGCCCCTCATGTTTCTCAATTAGGTATCACTCACGGGCTTAAGAGTCTAGCTCCAGCTGTTGCCTGGGCTTCAAAGAAATAAAATTGGGCCAACCAAATGATTCCAGGTCTACAGAGTAGACCTTTCTGCTGAGGAGCCTCTGTCCCCAGGACACTGCCAGGGCTGACAGGCGAGGATGAGCCGGGCTTTCTTCAGTGCAGCCGGGTGGGCTCAAGGGTTTCTCAAAGCTTCTCAGTTTCTCTAAAGGGCAACGAGGGTGGAGAATCACGAGACTGGATGCTCATTAGGGAACCAGCTCCTAAGGAGATAAAAATTAAAACACAAAGTGTCTTCACTGAAAGGGTATTCAGTTTATTAGAATGAGAAGTAAAGCCCTGCAGGGATTGGAAATGCATTTTCAAAGAAACTGGTTTAGTGCAATGGGGGAGGGGAAGCAGTGCTGGCCTATTTCAGGACACCCAGATTCACCCTGTGAGTATCACTGACACTCCCAAGTGCAGGGTGCTGATGTCCAGCCAAGAGTCTCTCCGATCAACTATCCTCCTGCCTCCTGGAAACAGCACCAGCGTGCTGTGTGCTGAGTGCTGCATAGGACCGCCTGGGTTTTTGTGTTTTTAATGCAGTACAACAAAATTTAACTCTTCTGTCTTTCATTTTGTTATGTGAGAAAATTGTATCATGTTTGTATTAAGAGAAAACACGTCCTGATCTTTTTTTCTCCTGAAAATTTATGAATGAAATGATAGAGCGTGGGCGAGTGTGAGTGTCGGGACCATCTGCATAGACATAACAAAATTAGACCAAAGGTCGGTGCTTGTTAGAGTCGGAGAAAGGAAACTCAGCTACTCAAGGAAGGGGCATTGCACCATTCCCCCCACTTTTGTATGTTTCCAATTTTTCACAGTAAAAACTTAATGAAATTAAATTAGGTTAAATCGATCAATCAAGAGACAAAAGAATAGCATATCAATTAAAATTTTAAAGGTCAATTTTAAAAAAAGCTGAGTTCAAGGTGAAGCAGAGGACTATTGTGGTTTTGATCAGGCCCTTACAAATACTCAGCTTTTTAAACTGTGTGCATTTTCACTTGACACAAGCCCAAGTCTAGACCTCTGCCAAGCTCCACTTGGGCCCTGGTGCCTGGCCCCATCTCATGCTACCCTGGACTATCGGCCCGTGACACAGAGGTTGCCCGACCTAGGGTGTGTCTCCTCCATCAGTCAGGGTGTTCAGGGGAGCAGTGGAGGGGTCCACACTGAACCCTTGGTTCAGTTGCACCACAACTCAAGTGCCTGAGACATCAATGGACATTTACAGAACTGAAATGAAACAATACAAGCCTTCAATTCCTCACCTACTAGACCTGGTTAGACGCTTGTAGAAAATGCTTCCAGTGCAGGGAACTACACTGCCAAGGTGGGAATCCACATTTCTGGAGGATGTAAACATCTTGGAGGGAGTCAAGAGACAGAAAGTCCATGGCCGAGGTGCAGAGCCTGGGTAGGCTGGACAAGCACAGGGATGGGGCCTCCCACAGGGCCCCCAATGAGGACGAGGGGGTTTCGCCTCTGGAAGTGGGGGGTGGGCTGGGTTGGGGAAGTAAGGAAGGTCCCAGCAGGTGGCGTCTCCTGGGGACAGAGGTCCTACCTGTTTTCTCACCAGCCGCCCTGAGCACACACCAGAGCAGGCACACAAGAGGGTGTGGTGGGAGGAAGCAGGGACAGAAGTTGTCGGTCGTCACGGGAGGTTTGGGTCTATTCTCCACAGGAGACCTTCTAAAGAAGATAGGAAGTCTTTTGAGATTTGGACCACTGAAGTGAAATATTAAAACATAGGACTCAAATCAGTCCAGGACAACTGAGCCTAGAAGGGCATTAAAGAACTACATAGCACATATCGCTGCCAAAAACGCAAGGTGGCAGCTCTCTGCTTCATGACTGTGTGACACAGGGTCTGCTGTATGTCTCAGCATCTGTCAGACTCAAATGCACATGGGATGTCCCAGCACAAGAGCAGCCTGGGGTCAGAGCTTCACAACTGTCTTCACTGGGCTGAACCACATTTCTTATGTGGTCTCCATTAGGGTGGACTCAAGGGACACTCTCTCCTGAGAGTTGGGGAAGGGAGGCAGCTGCTCTTTGCCTCAGAGATCTGCCAACCCCTCTAGCTGGCATGAAGCTGCACCTGGACCTGTGATGGCTCTCTCTCCCCACCTGGCCCCACGCCTCCTTCCACCACCCCCACTTGTGAGCCTGTGTGTGTTTAACTCTGAGGAGAAGGGCCCCAACTCTACAGGACACCCTCCTTAGCAAGGGTCCAGACTGTCCTCCTGAGGTTCTGGCTCATGGGTCCCAACCTGTCCTCACAGCATCCCTCCTGATGACCTCCCTGAAGACTTCATCAGGCTCTGTCCTCAGATGCAAAGACACCCCTGACAGACGATAAACCAGCCTTGCAGTTTGCAAGGTGACTCCCCGTGACAGATCCTATTGAGGGCTGGCTTCTCTGGAACCCTGACTGACACAGCCACCAAATGAGGAGATGCCTGGGGCTGCAGCTCACCTGAGCCAGTGTAGGCACAGCCGGGGTCCTGGGGAGGAGAACTGAGGGCCTCATTCACTCACGCTTCTGTGCTCCACCAGTCTACCCACAAGAACCCAGTGAGCATAAGCAGCTCCCCTGGCTCATGGCAGTTTGCAAACCCAAAGTCTTTATAAATTTTTTTTAATTGCAAATAATTGTACATATTCATAACGATGTTTCAATATACACAACATGTAGTGATCAACTGAGGGTAACTAACATATCCATCATCTCAAATGTTTACCATTTCTTGATGTGGGAATGTTTCATATCCTCTTTCGACTGATTTGAAATGGTCTGAAGCCAGTATCATCCTGATACCAAAGCTAGGAAAGGACACAACTAAAAAAGAAAACTACAAACCAAAATTCCTTATGGATGTAGATGAAAGATACCAACAAAATACCAGCAAACTAAATCCAACAACACATCGAAAGGATAATCCACCATGATCAAGTAGGTTCCATTCTGGAGATACAAGAACAGTTAACATACACAAACCAGTAAATGTGATTCATCACATAAACACAAAAATAAAGAGCATACGATCATAGTTGCAGAGAATAGATGCAGAGAAGCCATTTGATAAAATTTAGCACTCTTTCATGATAAAAACCCTCAACACACTAGGCATAGAAGAAACATCACAAAATTATAAAAGCCGTATATGACAAACCCACAGCCAACACCACACTGAATGGGCAAATTTGAATAGGTTCCCTCTAAGAACTGGGACAGGACGAGTGTGCCCACCACCACCACCACTTTATTCAATGTTCTGCTGGAAGTCCTCGCCAGGGCAATCAACCATGAGAAGGAAATAAAGGGCATCCAAATCAGAAAAGAAGAGGGAAAACTATCCCTTTTGCTGATGATATAATCTTGTATCTACAAAACCCAAAAGACTCTTAGAATTGATGAATGAATTCAGCAGCAAAGGAAATAATCAATAGAGTGAAGAGACAATTCTCAGATGGCGAAATCAATGTACACAAATCAGTAGCATTTCTTATACTAATAATAGTCAAGCAGAGAATCAAATTAAGAACTCAATACCATTCACAATAGCTAAAAAAAAATAAAAAATAAAATGACTGAGAATATACTTAACAAGGAGGCTAAAGTCTTCCACAAAGAAAACTGCAACACATTGGTGGAAGAAATCACAGATGGTACAAATAAATGGAAAAACATCCCCTGTTCATAAATCAGTAGACTCAACATTGTTAAAATGTCCATACTGCCCAAAGTGATTTACAGATTTAAAGCAGTGCCTTTCAAAATACTAGTGTCATAGGACTTTACCAAACAAATGCAATCAGTATAACCTGGTTTCTCGTACCCTCAATGAATCCCCAATAATAAAAAAAAAAAAAGAAAGAAATTAAGATTCAGAGAAAAAAAATACTAGCGTCATAGTTCACAAATCTAGAAAAAATAATCCTAAGCTTCATTTGGAACCAAAATAGAGTCTGAATAGCCAACGCAATCTTAAGTGAAACAAATCTGAAGGCATCACATTACCTGACTACCTAACTTTAAATTATACTGCAAAGCTGTGGTAACCAAAACAGGATGACACTAGTATAAAGTCAGAAACATAGATTAGTGGAACAGAATAAAGATCCAAAAATAAAACCATCTACCTACAATCAATTGATCTTTGGCAAAGCAGGAAAAAACATATCCTGGGCAAAGGAAACCTATTCAATAAATAGTGCTGGGAAAACTGAACACCCACACGGAGAAAAATGAGTCAGGATCCCTATTTCGTGTCATGTACAAAAATTCATTTATCACAAGAATAGAGAAACAAGAATCTTATGTACTCAATTCTGATATAAGGACAATTAAGGTCCTAGTACATGGTGGGGTGGGGGATGGGAGAGCTAAGAAAGGGAAGGAAGGGACAGTGCCTGTGGCTCAAGGAGTAGGGCATTGGCCCTATATACCGGAGGTGGCGGGGTTCAGACCTGGCCTGGCCAAAAACTGCAAAAAACAAAAAAAGGAAGGAGGGAGGGGGTGGGGCAAGGGGTGTGGCACACCTTTGGGGGATGGGACACAATTACAATAGGGTCCTTACCTAACAAAAGCAATCAATGTAACCTAGTTCTTTGTACCCACAATGAATCCCCAAAAATAAAAGAAAAAAAAAAAAAAGAATTAATTCAACATGGATTAAAGACTTAAATGTTAGGCATGAAACCATAAAAATTCTGGAAGACAATGTAGGAAAAACTCATGTGCATTGGCTGAGGCGAAGAATTTATGACTAAGACCCCAAAGGTAAATGGGACTTAACTAAATTAAAATGCTTCCACGCAGAAAGGAAATAATCAATAGAGTGAAGAGACAACCTACAGAATGGGAGAGAACATTCACAGTCTACACACCCCACTAAGGACTGATATTCAGGATCTACAAAGAACTCAAGCAAATCAGCAAGGAAAAAAGGGGGCAAATGAACAGAAGTTTTTTGAAGAAAGACAAAGAACCAACAAGTATATGAAAAAGTGTTCAAAATCAGTAACCATCAGGGAAAGGCAACTTAAAACTATAAGGAGACACCACCTTACCCCATCAGACTGGCCATTACTCAAAAGTCAAAAAGCAAGGGATGCTGGCATGGATGCAGAGAGAAAGGAAGGCTTGTACACTGTTGGTGGGACTACAAATCAGCACAACCTCTATGGAAAACGGTGTGTGGATTCCTTAAAGAAATAAATGTAGACCTACCATTGGTCCAGCAATCCCACAGTTAGCTATCTACCCAAAGGAAATGAAGTCATTTAATCAGAAAGACACCTGCACTCAAATGTTTATCGCAACAGAATTGTTGTACTACTCAGTCATAAAAAGGAGAAAAATAATGTCATTTGAGGCAACATGGAATGAACTAGAAACCGTTCTCTTACATGAAGTATCTCAGAAGTGGAAAGCCAAACTCCATATCTCCTCGCTGTAGGTAGGACCTAATAGATGGGTACACTCAGGCACTTAGTGATACAAAGGGCACAAGAAACCAAGGAGCAGGGCGGGCAGGAGGGTAGCTTGGGCTAAAACTTGCCTATTCGGTACAATAAAAACACCGTTTTTATCTGACAGCGTGGGTGACGTTGCTGTTATCCCCAGGGGGTCCCACCTGCCTTTCATAGCTCTGCCTCGTGTGGCAAAATGAGATGTGAGTCCAGAAAACTGTCCTCTCTGGGATTGCCCACCACGTCCACCATGGCTCATCCTTGCTCACAGAATGCCATGGTGTCTGAGCAGCTCCCTTCCCTCCGTCCAGTCTCTCTGCAGGTTGCATCAGCATTTTTCCTGTTCCGGCACCATCCCACAGCCTGGAGGCGCTCTGCACTGTCAAACCATCCTGCCTCGGTACACGACTTGGGACAAGAAATAATAGCTCTGGCAATGAGGCCACCATCCCCAACATGTCCAAGGAGGAGTAGAAAGTCAGGTTTGAAGTGTTCACGGAGCACACACCACTTGTTTCTCAGGGAGGTGCCCCAGGGGACACGCATCTCGACAAGCTGGCAGGAACATGTACCATGTCCCTGCTTTCCAACAGCTGTCCCATGAAAGGTGCCCTGTCATTGCTTCAGACTCCCATGGTCACACATGACTCAGGACTCAGATCCTTGTAACCATATTGTGTGGCCACACTGCCCCACGTCTCAGATAAGAAAACAGGTCATCAAATAAGAAAACAGTTCACACGGTGGGGCTAGACCAGGCTCTTGTTCCACCCTCTGGTCCCCTGTATGGCAAACTGAAGGAATCACAGACAGCTAAGCCCTTCCCCTCCCAGTCCAGAAGCATCAAGGGCTGCGGGGAAGAACAACTCCACACCTGTACACACCTGCCCAAGGTGGTCTCCTAGGCTCAGGGATTGCTTTTGATTAGTGCTCGGCAATGCCAGCTATTAACTTGATAATCAGCAAATGACATTTGTCCAGTAGAAAAGATGATGTTATTACTGCCCTGCCGGTGAGGCCCAGTTTCACATCTCTGTAGCAGAAGTGACCCAGCATCTCTTTTCTGTGTGGCTGTGTAAATCACCAGATGCCCATTAAAGCAGCTTCACCACTCACTGCTCCATCAGCACTGAGTCAAATGAGTCTTCAGTGAGTCACTGACCCACACTCACTATTGTCTGAAAATCAGGTTTGAATTTGTTAAATTATTATTGGGTCCCATGATGGCACATTTGGGTTTACCAAGTTTTATAAACATTGCAAATTAAGCTGTGTTTAAAAAAAAAAACAACCATGTTTAGTAAATGTCTGACATTATGATTCATCTATAGACTAATATTTGCTTTGTCCTCAAATAGCAACAGTGTTTTTTTTCCTTTAAAGAAAAGAGAAAGCCCGTTGGAGGGGAGCGTGTGGCAGCAGACAGCCTTGACTGTGCTCTCTGGAGGAAGGTCGTCACTCACTTTGGCTTCCGTCGGTGTCACCAGGAGGCTGAGGAGGGGTGTGCTGTACATCTGGTGATGATACCATTTCCAAATCTGTGAACCCCGGAGGAGTCAGGGCAATTCTGGGGAGTCACCATTGCAGGAGGTCCACTCAGGTGACCAAATGTGAAAGGGAACAGATGCAGTTCCCAGGAACGTACGTCTACAGTGAGGACCTTTCACAGGCAAGTGAAGAGGTTGTCTCCAGTGACAAGGAGCATGGAGAAACCAGTGGACCCAGACTCAGGAGACCTGGGGCCGGGCCCTACCTGGACCCTCCTTGAACAGCTCCACAGATGGACAGGGGAGCTGTAAGACCCAGCTGTGGGAGAGTCTACTGCGAAATGCATAAAATCAAAGTTATATTGTCCCTCAAAACCAATTGTCAGAGCCAAGAGTATTCCACAAAAGCCATGGTTATTCATAGGCCTTAGTTGTCCAACATTAAACCCTAAAGTTTCTTCTCAAAGCCTCACCCATAGTCCCATCTCTGCAGCCCTGGCACCCTTCAAAGGCTGGGCACTCCCTGCAGTGATTCCTCTCCCCAGTCACTTCCTTCTCCTCAAGCAATTTTTTTTCTGATTTACTCAAAAAGACATTTCCCTTTCCTCAACCTCTTTTTTCCTAAGTGATTCTAAATGCTACCTAGAGGGGAAAAACAGATAAGAAATAATTAGGGGCTTGGCAGGGTGGTGGTTCATGCCTGTCATCCTAGCATTTGGGGAAGCAGGAGGATCATTTGAGCCCTAGAGTTCAAGGTTGCAGTGAGCTGTGATGATGCCACTGCACTCTTCTCTTTCCCAGGTGATGGAATGAGACCCTGTTTCAGAAAAAAAAAAAAAAAAAAGAAAGAAAGGAAGGAAGGAAGGAAGGAAGGAGGAAGGAAAAGAAAGAAAAGGAACAAAGAAAGAAAGAAAGGAAGGAGGGAGGGAAAAGAAAAGAATAGAAAGGAAAGGAAAGGAAAGGAAAGGAAAGGAAAGGAAAGGAAAGGAAAGGAAAGGAAAAGAAAAGAAAAGAAAAGAAAAGAAAAGAAAAGAAAAGAAAAGAAAAGAAAAGAAAAGAAAAGAAAAGAAAAATAATTTGTACCTCAAATTACAAAAGAAAATTAAATGTCTCCAGTTTGGGAGTACTCTACCTCCCGGGTTCCCATG
>CAUYPK010156102.1:0-20506 GCA_963574355.1 Loris lydekkerianus
GGGACTGGGTGCGCCCGGTCCTCTCCTGCCGACTCCCACCCACCCCACCCCCCCTCTCTCTCTCTCTCTCTCTCTCTCTCTCTCTCTCTCTCTCCCCCTCCCCCTCGGCTCCGAGCCCCGCCCCGCCTGCAGCCCCGCTCTTCCTCCCTCAACGTTGCCCTCCCCCTCCGCGGTGCCGGGCTACCCGCGGGCTCGGTCCCGCGCTGCCCGGCCCCTGACCCGGGTAAGCATCTCCTAATTTTGTTCCAGAAGATAGAAAACTCTTCGTGGGTATGCTCAACAAGCAACAGTCCGAAGACGACGTGCGCCGCCTCTTCGAGGCCTTCGGGAACATCGAAGAGTGCACCATCCTGCGCGGGCCCGACGGCAACAGCAAGGGTGCGGAGGGGCGGGGCGGCCGCCGGCCTGAGCTGGGCGAGCCTGGGACGGTACTCGCAAGGGACGAGACAGTGGGGGGCTCGGCTGCCTTTAAGTCCCCGGGCCTGTCCAGGTCTTTCCGCCTCCGTCTCTGCGTTTCTTGGTTTGTCTCTGTGTGCCTCATCCATTCTGCGTTCATCTGGGATGCGCCTCCTCCCCTCGCCCCTCCCTTGCCTTGCCTCTGAGTCCCAGCTCTCCCTCTTGCCTTCCACTGGGTTCTGGGGCGCTGGCTCAGCCTCTCCCGTCCCCCCCAGGGTGCGCCTTTGTGAAGTACTCCTCCCATGCGGAGGCGCAAGCCGCCATCAACGCTCTCCACGGCAGCCAGACGATGCCGGTGAGTGCGGCCCTTTGGGGTGGGAACAGGCACAAAAGCGAAACCACCACCCCACCAGCCCCTGCACTGCTGGGCACCGCCAGCCGCCAGCGGACGGCGCAGTCCATACTGTGCCAGACGCGTGCTGCTCTCATAGTTTCCTCATGAGGCAGGAAAGCATCCTTACCCTCATTTCTCAGACAAGGATGCTGAGGCCCAGAAATATTAAGGAACTGCCCGGAGGTCACCCAGATAGAACCCGCGGTGGGTTTAAGACCTCATACCTATGGGCCAGCACTCACCCACACCCATAGCACTCTACAGGGAGGGCAGGGTGGGGCCAGGCCAAGGGCAATGACAGCTGTGAGTGGAGACTCTGGGGCAGGTGAGTCTCACGAGCTGCCCCGGCTGCAGGGAGCCTCGTCCAGTCTGGTGGTCAAGTTTGCGGACACTGACAAGGAGCGCACGATGCGGCGAATGCAGCAGATGGCTGGCCAGATGGGCATGTTCAACCCCATGGCCATCCCATTCGGAGCCTACGGCGCATACGCTCAGGCAGTAAGTGGGGGCGTGGATGGGCAGTGGTACACTCTCCTGGGAGCCTCAGGGAGTACAGTTACCTAACTGGAAATACTGTTCCTGCCCTCGGAAATGAGAAAGAGCCAGGAGTTAACCCAGGGAGTGTAACCTCAGAAGGGGTTAAGAGAATGCTGGTCCAGTTAGGAGTGGCTGCTGGGAGGAGGTGGGTTGCTGTCTTGTTTCTAAGGGGTTAGCTAGGCCCCTGAGCAGGACATCAAGCTGGGTTACCCAGAGTGCTCATGCACCCTGTTTCCAGGCAAATCAGTGTTGAACTCCAAGAAGCACAGAGGGGAAGAGGGAGGTTCAAGAGTTTGGTTGTGCTACGGTAACTAGGAAAATGCCAGGAAGGCTATGTTCACTAGTGGGATGAAAATGTGTCAAATGGTCTATGAAGCTAGTATATGATGCCCCATGATCATATTAATGTATGCAGCTATGATTTAATAATAAAAAAAAAAAAAAAGAAAAGAGTTTGGTTGTCACCACCCCACCCCACCCCCACCCACGGATGAGTATCTTCAGGCCTCTGGTCATTCCTGGCAGGGGTCCTGTGGTACTCCTAATCTCTCCACACCCACACTTCCTCTGCAGTTTCCCCAGGCCCTGCCTCAGGCCTCTGGCCCACCAATGTCTTTTTTCCAATTGGGGTCCATTCTGCCAGCATCTCACTGAACTGCCTCCAGACTTGTAACTATAACCCCTAGATGGGTGGCATTGAGGTAAGCCAGGGTTCCACTTCTGAAATTACAAGCTCACCTTATTTCCTCAGCAACATCCAGCTGTGACTACTTTCAAAAGCCTCCCCTCTGTCCCTACTCACCTTTGTGATGACATTGGGGTGCCTGAGATTCTATTCATGATTCTCCTGTCACTTCTACAGACAGTAGAAGTGTCTGTAGAAGTGTCCCAATTAAGGCCAATTGAGAGTACAGGACAGTCTGTACTAAATTAATTCTATGGAGGTTCATCGGACTTGTCTCTAGCACTTTGGGTGTCATAGCCTCTCATACAACAGGTTTGACCCAAGATGGATCAGTACCCATGCAGCCAGTCTCCTCCCCCACCCTCTACATCACTTTAGAATCCCAAAGACCCTACCATTATTTTTTTTAAGTCTTATTTAGATGTTACTTGTACATAATTTATAGTAAGATATACAAACAGATAAAAATTGTTTAACAGGTGGTTTTGCATCCTACCATTACTTTTGAGTGCAGTACTCTCTCAGGGAGGTAGCCTCTACTGGTACTGAGAACCAGGGCAGGAATGGGGAAGCATTAGAACTCTCTTGAATGGTAGCTGGGAGATGGTCTGGGGTCCCTGGGAACTCAAGGCCCAGGAGGTTAGTCTCCAGGAGCTGAACTCCCTGTTGGGGAGGGATACCCTTCTGGAAGCACGTGATATTTTTTCCACTCTTTCTGCCCCAGCTGATGCAGCAGCAAGCGGCTCTCATGGCATCAGTCGCCCAGGGCGGCTACCTGAATCCCATGGCTGCCTTCGCTGCTGCCCAGATGCAGCAGATGGCAGCCCTCAACATGAATGGCCTGGCAGCTGCACCTATGACCCCAACCTCAGGTGAGCTATCAGTTACCAGCAGAGAACCTGGCCCGGTGGAAGAGCAAGTAGGCTCAAGCTGGGACCTAAATTTGGCTACCAATTGGCCATCCTGTGGCAAGAGCAATAATGTCAGGGCTCAGGCAGGCCCTGTCTTCTGGCAGTTTGTATCAAAAATTAGATTTCAAAATCCTAAGAGAAGCTAAGATGTGATCTCCATCCAGTCCATGATATAATTTCATTGTGCTGAGAATTTCTCTTAAGATGCTTAGCCATATCAGAAGATAATTTATCATAGGACAGGCATGGTGGCTCATGCCTATAATCCTAGCACTCTGGGAGGCTGAGGCAGGTGGACTGCCTGAGCTCACAGGTTTAAGACCAGCCTGAACAAAAGTGAGACCCTGTCTCTATGTCTCTAAAAATAGCTGGGCATTGTGGCAGGTACCTGTAGTACCAGCTACTCAAGAGGCAGAGGCAAAAGGATCACTTGAGGTTGCTGTGAGCTGTGACACTGCGGCACTTTACCAAGGGCGACAAGTGAGACTCTGTCTCAAAAAAAAAAAAGAAAGAAATTCATCTTGACTGTATTAACAATAGATATCTAGAAAGAAATTGAGATGAAAATATCTCCCTTTGAGGTCTGGAAGAGAGGAGTCCTAGCCTTACTGTGGCCTTGTTTGGTCTCTGGCCAAGCACAGAAGGAACCCTCCTCTCCCCCCCGCCCCCACCATTTCTCTTTAACCCAACCTGGACTCATTGGCTATCTCTAAGACAACTACAAAACAAGCCAGAGAGAATCACAAGAGTTATCAAGGGACAGCAGCTTGGAAATAACCCAGCTCACAAAACTTGTTTTGATTGGATTTTGGCTATTGTCCAGTCCAGTGATTCTCAACTGGTACATTTTTATCCCCCATCCCCAAAACATCTGGCAATGTCTAGATACACTTTTATCACAACAGGGAGTGGAGAATGCTACTGGCAACTACTGGGTAAAGGCCAGGGATGTTGCCATACATTCTGCAATGCACAGGAAAGCCACCACAACAAGGAAGTATCTGGCCCCAAATGACAATAGTGGTAACATTTAGAAATAGTAGTCTATTCCCAGAGGCTGGTCCAGTACCCTAGCCTCTCATTGTCAGCCCAGGTCAATGTCAGCAGCAACCCTCTTGAAATCCAGGAACTATTCCTTTCCCAGATAACTGCCAAAAAGACTGTGCCATCTCTGGCCCCAACTTAAACACTACCACATAGCGCTGATCCCCAACCTCAGAGACACTCAAGAGCCCAGGTTGTGGACTAGCCTCAGGTCCTCATTCTCAGAGAAGCCCCACTTCCTACATGAAGTGGAATTCCTGCTCCAGCTTCTGGGCCTTCAGTAAAATAACCATACATAGGGTATGTATGTGACCCCAACTTTACCCTTCCTACCATGACCACCACACTGCTTCAACTGAAGGATACCAAAGGTATATTTTGTGTATGACATAGTGTTGAGTCTGGACTCTACAATCATCTTCTTACCTCAGTGTAAGGGAACATTGGAATTAATGTTAATTAATGTTCCACCTGAGCAGCAAGACTTCTTCCTGAGGAGACAGAGCAGCCCCTCAAGGACCAAACAAGGACCAGCCCATCCTTACTTAGCTGGACTGAGTGAGAGCCACTGAAAAGGACTGAAGGAGGCCCAAATGTGGTTACAGTTAAGGGCATAGAGGATGCCCTTAACAGTATATATGCTGTGGGTCCAAGGATGAGCCCTCAGTTGTCCAAGAAGTCTTCAGTGGAGTGGGTGGGGCTTGGGCTATGCCTTGAAGGATGGATACAACTGAGATGGGTGAAGCCATCTTATACAGAGAGATAAGCCAAGGCCTTGTTCACAGAAGAATTGAGCTGGTGTGTGAGGTCCAAGTCTACCCACAGGCCCTTGAAGCCAGCGGGGTGGAGTGCCTCAGGTTGGCCTTCCTCATCTTTATTATGCTTACCTTCCCTCCTCCCCTGCCCTCTTAACCCTTGGAACCAGGTGGCAGCACCCCTCCAGGCATCCCTGCACCAGCCGTGCCTAGCATCCCGTCCCCCATTGGGGTGAACGGCTTCACCGGCCTCCCCCCACAGGCCAATGGGCAACCTGCTGCAGAAGCTGTGTTCACCAATGGCATCCACCCCTACCCAGGTAAGCACATCTGGTAGCCCTTCCTTCCCCATATAGCACATTCCTCATCCATTTCATTCCTTCCCTTGCTGTTCTAACAGGAATGTGTGTTGCTTCTCTGTCCATTCCTTGGTGAAACCCCAAGTGTGATCAGGGAAGGCCAGCATCCTGCCCTCCTTCAGGGAGCCCATAGTGGGAAAGAAGAGACCAAAATCCTGCCATTTGGGAGGTGTCAGTCTGATCAGTGAGCGAGAACCCCATTCCAGGTAATCCCTCAGGGAAGAGACTAGGTACAATTGTACAACCACGTAGAGAGGCCAGTGACTGTAAATTAATTGAGTGTGAATTTGACCTATAAGAAGGAAGGGAGTAGAAGCTAAAGGAACAGTCAGATATGGTGTCAAGTAGAAAAAGACCCTTTGGGGGAAGAAAGTGGAGATATATTGATTGGCAGTCTAGCTTGTACCTACTAGTCGGGGCCTTTGGTGCCCGCAACAGGCTAGTGAGCACCTTGGACAGCAGATAAGTAAGTTGGACAGCTCCTGGGTGTGCTTCTTTATGAAGTCTGGCACATAGGAAGATGTGGGAGGCCTGTCCCTAATTAACTTTGTTCTACTCAAACTTAGCAGTTTTCACAGAGTGAGCATGTGTGAAGTAGCTCCTTTATAGGGTCTGAATGGACTGATATTTTAACAGGGAACATGGCCCAAAGCCCTAGAGTAGACTACACAGAGGCGAGGCAATGGAGATGGAAACAGTGCCATCCCTTTCCTGGATGGCAAAGAATGAGCTTACAGATTCCACCTAAGTATCAATCTGTGCTGAATAAACTGGAGGGGGAAGATGGGGGCAAGATGTATACCTATCCTCTGGGAGGTCAAATTTCTAGGCAGAAATGTACTGCAGGGGTCCTCAAACTGCGGCCTGCGGGCCACATGAGGCAGTGTGATTGTATTTGTTCCTGTTTTGTTTTTTTACTTCAAAATAAGATATGTGCAGCGTGCATAGGAATTTGTTCATAGTTTTTTTTAAACTATAGTCTGGCCCTCCAACGGTCTGAGGGACAGAGAACTGGCCCCCTATTTAAAAAGTTTGAGGACCCCTGATACAGAATCTATGTAATCTATAGAATGAGAGCAATATGATTGATCAAGAATGAATCTTCTCAGACTCAAGATACCAAAGGATTCAAGTGAAGGGAGACTTCTGTAGGCTGAAGAAGTGCAAAAGAGCCTCTCTGAGGAAGAGACTAAGATGGAACTTTAATAGATGGGTAGAATTGAAGAGGTGAGGATAAACACAGAGCACACTTCTATGAAGGGGGCCATCCTGCAGGCTCAGAGGCAGGAGGGGTCCTGCCTGGTAGGGGCAAGGGGTGGTAAGGAGGTTTGCCCAATAGGGCAGAGGATGCCAGCCCAAGGTAGATGAGCAAGAAGGCAGAGCTGTGCTCCCACTCTGGATGGCCACCAGAATCCCCTGTGGGTCTCTATAAAACCACAAAATCCCCCAAATTCTGATTTCACTGATATACCCAGACATCTGTAGTATGTAAAAGCTCCCCCAGGTGCATTGTGCTAGGTCACTGTGCCAGAGGGAGAGGGAAGGAGAATTTCCTAACTTTGAACTTGGAGTTGTCCTTGGTCTCATCCCAGTGCTTACCCTGAAGTACACCCCTCATTTCACAGAGAAGTGGCTGCGGACATCTCAGGTGTGGGATGATAAGGGCCAGAGGTATTAAGGATGAATAGTCTGGGCTACGAGGGATCGTCAGGTGTGGTAGGGCAAGCAGGAAGTAGGAGAGATCCCCATCTCAGGCTCGTGGACTAAGAGATGCCATCCCCAGAACATCTGGGTGGCTCATTTCCCACTCCTCCCTGCCCACCAGCCCATCTGGGTCTCCGGATTCTGACAAACCTGTTCCTTCTCCACCCCCACCAGCATCTGTGAGCTGTTTCCCTCATGGAATTTGGAAATGTTTCTTTCCCCCATTTGTAACAATCTGCCACATCTCATAAACAATTCCCTGCCAGAGCAGGAGGGAGGGATGGCGGGAAGGAAAGGAGAAAAGTAGTACATTAAAAAAATTAATTTACCATCTTTAAATGTGGAATTTGGAGCCGCTGTAATGAGCGAGATCCTTCAATATGTTCACTCTTTGGCAGTTACTAATGAGGTCGTTAAGCAGAGAAGTAGAGAGGAGTCTCATAAATGCTTTTTTCCAGTTCCTAGCCTCAGGTAGCTTTTCTCTTCCTCCCTGTTGTTCGTGGTGGATGCACATAGTGTGGCCTTTATTCTCACATAACACCGTTAAAGGAACTGCTCTCACAGACATTAAAAACCATTCATTCATTCATGCTTCCAGCCACATTATTTGCCAAGCACTTACAGTGTTCCTGGCACAGGGCTAGGCCTGCCATGTATACGGTGCAGCTCATATTTTGTGTAAGGCACCACACTGTGTGCCTAGAGGAAAGGGCACTCTTTCCTGATTTGCATACAGAAACTACATGAGTGAGCACTAGGAGGTCCAAGAGGACAAGCCAGATGTGGCTTTTCAGAGAGCTTAGATGCTGGCAGAGGAAAATGACAGAGGGAGCAAGCAGGAGGGAGGAGAAGACCACCTGTCAGGCACATCACACTGGGAGCCCTCAGCTCCAGTCTCCACCATAGCAGAAGTAGAGGGACGGGGTATTGGACTGGGTCAGTCTGGGCGGCCCATCTTCCACTGCTCTTCTCTGAGCAGAACCCTTTGGGCCCAGCTCCCCTGCTGTGCACTGTTCCCTAGGGGGTGTGAAACCTGCCATCCTGCCGCAAGCTTTTCCCAGGCTCCCCTGAGGTCTGAGCGCTCTTTTTCTAATACAATTTTACTGAGAGACTTAGGGACAGGAGCTTCGAGGAAAGTTTGGGGATTCTCCCTAGTCTGAAGGCCCCAGAGGCCGGCACAGCCAGTTATCTTGGCTGGCCTGGGTTTACAGGCAGATAAGCCTGGATAGTTTTCTTCCTGCCACCCTGTGATAGCCTGTTTGCCCCAGACATACTGGTAGAGCAGGTGCTGGAGCCTCCCTCTGGGTGGCCCCTGTCTCTACCATCTCCCTTGTCCTTCAAGGCCAGCCCACTCCCGTGTAAGTCACCACTGGCCTTGGTCACTAAAGGCAGTGCCCAGTGTTGATTCATACTTCAGGTATTTGTCCACAGCTCCTGCAAAGACAGCAAAAGCAACAGAAGGGAACTAAGCTTTTTCCCCAGTCCAGCTTCCCTGAGGTTTCTCGTCAAAGTATCAGCAGTTCACAGGACCTATCCTCACACTAGGTGGGAGACATCCTAGAGTCACAAGTATGGGAAAGAAATTCTCAAGCTTCTGACAAGAGTGCAACCACTTGGGGAAACAGCTAGTGGGAAGGAGCAGGCCAGAAACCAAACTACATGATCACAGCAAACCCTCCACACACACACCCGGAATGCTTCAGGGCCAGTGTTCCTGGGAAACAACAGAATAGTAACTTCTACTCTGGCCCCAGTTGGCAGCCAGTTAAAGGAATAACTCCTAGATTTGCCCTGAGTGCATAAATTAGTCCCTGTGCAGAAGGGATGATACCTCTGGGAACCCACCTCCCACACTGAACCCTATGGACAAGGGGTAATAAAAGCCTCTTGAAACTGTGTGAAAGCTGAGCTGACTCCTGGTTAGACTCCACTCTGCTCTTTCTCTCTCCTCTCTCTGCTAATAAAGCCTTTCCAATCCCTGGACTGGCCTCTTCTTTTTATGGACACTTCCCTCTGACTCTACTCCTGATCCCTTCAACAAGGTTAGAGGTGTGAGGAAGGGCCTTCTGGTTTCTTAGGCTCTGTGGGCAGCACCCCTCTCCCAGCCTGTTGGGCAGACTTCATTTGTGTGGCCAGTCCCTGCTGAGAGCACCTAGGCCAGGGACTTGAAGTAGAAGGCCTCCATGCTGTGTGCAGATTCCCCAAGAATGAGAGAGGGATGCCTCTATTTGAGCAGGTGTGGGTGGCCCAGGAGGACAGAGTAGCTGTGTGAGCCCTCTGTGCCTTTTCTTTTAGCAGCTGGGGTCAGCTAAGCTTTCCCTTCACTGCCCCTACCTTCTGCTGATGATGAGTGAGGATGAGCACACCCTCTTAATGGCCTCCAGCCCCCTCTCATGCTTTCCCCACAGCCCTTATCCAGGACCAGGTCCCTGTATGGCCCCCACCAAGCCCTTCCAGACTGAGCCTTCCTCCAGCATCTCCTCCCCAGCGCTCAGTCTTCCATAAGAACTGCCCACCTCACCCCATCCCAGGCCAGCTGCAGCCTACACCTACCCCTAGCCAGTGGTGGCAACTTTCTACCATACTAAGAATCCTGGGATAGGGAGGGTACCCCAAGAGAGCCCAGGCACTTAGGGTCCCAGTCTCAGCCTGCCCCAGGGTAGACCCTGCAGTGGCCAGGAAGGGTGGTGCAGCCACAGCATTATTCCCTGGGCATGCTAGGGGAGGAGGGGACAAGTTTCATGAGCACCTCTGACCTCTGTCCCCTTGGCCCCCTGCAGCGCAGAGCCCCACCGCCGCGGACCCCCTGCAGCAGGCCTACGCTGGAGTGCAGCAGTATGCAGGTCGTTAGTATCCACGCGTCGCCTCGGCTTTTAACCCCAGCCACGTTCATCTCTCCACGCCTGTGACATCAGTATTCCTCCCCATCCCAGCCTTGGGCCCAGCACTGCACAGGACGGAGAGAGGGAATGGCAGGGAACCTCATGGAAGGAGGGAGGGTGGGGCTGGCAGAGACCTTCCAGGATGCCTCCCTAGCAGTGTGCCCTCTCAGTAGTGGGTGGGCAGGACTCTGGATGAGCTGGTAAGCCAGGCTGGAGCCTTGCTCTTGAGGACCAGTTACCAATCTTTGAGGCCAGACTTCCCTTCCCTGTCCTGTGGTGCTGTCAGAGCTGATTTGCCCAGAAGTACCAAGCCACATAGAGCACTAGGAGTGAGGCTGGACCTGGGGTGCTGCCTACAGCAGCGCATGGTCACTGGCCCAGGAAGCATAGATGCCTGGATCGAGGGAAGGAGACCCCTGGAAGAGAAACACCTTCCACTCCCCTCCCCCATACACAGGCAGCAAGATATGGCTCCAATAGGTGTGGCAAAAGGAGAGGTGAGAAGAGAACCCTGAGCCAGCAGAAGGCCCCTGGGTCACTGAGCCACCCTCTTTGCTGTGGTTAGGGTCTCTCTTTGCTCTCTCCCCTGAGAGTGATGGGGCTGCCTGGCAAAGAGGGGACTCAGGTGAAACTGGCCTGGCACATCTGGAGCCCAGAGGGTTTCTTATCTCTCTGAGCCCAGGCCCTGCTGCCCGTCCAGGCTAAGGAGGGAGCTGCCATCCTGTCCCACCTCGGACCTCTTCTAATTGAGTATAAAACATCAGGTTTGTCCAACTCAGTCCTCTGCCCTGGGGTCTACCCCCAGAAGGCTCCCCAGAAGCCAAGTCCACACCTAGGGTGGCTCCCTACCTCCCACCCAGCACCCTCTGAGCAGGAGTAGGAGTGTGTCAGTCAGAGTCAGCTGTGACTCCAAGAAGTAGGAAAACCTTCCCATGGTTGTCCAGGGCATTTGATATTTTTGATTATCCATAAGTATGTTTTATTTACACACGTGGTTTGTCCACTGTTTCAAATTAAACTTGCCTCCTCCCCAACACGTACATACACATGTACACACGCATTCTCTCTCTCTTAAACACACACATGCATTTTCCTCCTTCCCTAGTCTAAGAACTGAAAGCTGGTTTTGTGTAAGTGTCTGAGCGGCAGTGCCCTTTTGGGCTGGACTGCTTTCACTGCCCACACTGAAACCTCTTTCTCTCTTCCTGCCTCTCTGCACCCTGCTGCCGGCTCCCACCCCTCCCTGGGCCCTCCAGCAGCCGCCTACCCTGCTGCCTATGGTCAGATAAGCCAAGCCTTCCCTCAGCCACCTCCGATGATCCCCCAGCAACAGAGAGAAGGTGAGTGCAGGCTGAGCTCCTGGGCCCCTCCCCACCCCTGCTCTCTCTCCAAAGCGGTGGCTCAGCTGGGCCTTAGGCTAAGGTGTGCATTGAAAAGGGGGCCACATTCTGTTCTGTGCTGTATTGAAGTGGGCGAGGGAGACAGCGGAGTTACAAGGCACAGTGATGGGGGACCCTGGGGCAAGCATGGAGGTGCACTTCTCAAGGGTAGCAGTATACTCCAGAGTGGTGCCCAGCCCAAGGGCAGGGGACTGGACAGAAAGCCCTGAGGGCTGGCAGGCCCCATACAAGGCACCTTTCCCACTCCCTTCCCTCATTTGCCACTCATCTGACTCAGAACTCACATATTGATATCTTAGTCTATTAAAAAAAAACAAAAAAACAAACCCAGAATGGTCAGGGTTGTGTTTCTTCTTTAGCAAACCCTTAAACAGAACCTTGCATAGGTAGGGCTTTTTTTGCCAATAGAGGCCTTGTCCCCGCCCCAGTAAGTTAGGGAGTTACAGTGTTGAATGGAGGATTCGAGGCCTGTTCTCGGGGTCTTCATCTGAGGGCCCACTGCTGTGTTCCCAGGGAGTTGGCATACAGCTGGGAGATGAGACTCCAGACTCCTGGTGGAGGTGCCAGCCCTGCTAGGTGTGCACACTGGGAAGGAACCAAGAGATAGCTTGAGGTTGTCTGGAAGGTGAGGCCCTAGAGGATGTGGGGCCAAGAATTCCCTATAGGTAGGATTTAGCCTGTGAAGAGGGTGGGGAGAAGGAGGGGTACCCACAGTGGGGTGATGCAAGAAGGAACCTAGTTCATCTTGGGCAGGAGATGTCATGCCTTCTGGGTACCAGGAGAGACCCACAAGGTCCAAGGGTAGGACTCCATAGGCAGGATGAGGCAAAGAGATGGGAGTGCCCCAGTGCAGGCCTAGTGGTAGACAGGGGACCTGAAAAGCCATACCCCCATTCTGTGGTTGATTGCCCTATGTGAACAGGGCTGGGCAGGCAGGTCAGTGAGCTCAAAACTCAGGAGACAGTAGGCTGCATCAACATGGCCACCCTCGGGGTTTCTGTGAGCCCATCCACAGAGAGCTCAGCTCAAGGGAACACACCCATGCAAAGGGTCACACTGGCAGTGAGGCCACCAAGTTTGCCTCAGCAGCCCACGTGGCCAGAGCACTCCAGTGGTCTGCAAATGCCCAGCTTATGGCCCCTTTAGCAACTGCTCTGGAGCCACGGGGTACAAGAGAGTACCTGGAAAGTCCCCTGGGCATCTACTGGTCCAAATTACTTTGATCAAACTATCCCCAAACAGGCCCCAAAGCTTGAACAGCTGAGAGCTCAGGTTTTGAATCAAACCTTCTGGGCCTGACTCCCAGCTCTGCTGCCTCCTCCCCATGTGGCCCTCTCTGCCTTAGTGTCCTCACCCATAAAGTGAGGATAGCAAGGACCTTTCTGTAAAAAGGGATGTAAGGATCAGATTCATTCAAGTCTACTTGCTAAACTCCATTCAGCAAATGTTGTGCCCACACTTTCCTTCCCCAACTGTCACCCCCTTCCAAACCTCTCCATGAGGTGTACCATCCCAGCTCACACCCATTAAGCAGCTCCTGAAACCAGTATTATCAGGTCTCCCCATGTCCAGGAGAGCCAAGCTCCAGCAGTCCAGATTGGTGTGCAGAGGGCCCTGTCCAAACCCTGTGCTCACAACTGCTGTAGCTGAGTGGCACCTGGGCCCCTTGTCACCCCAACCTTCATTAGTCAGATCAAGGCCACAGTGGGTAGGACCCAACAGTCCCAGGGTCACTCCATCCAGGTTCAGAACAAAGAGCTGTGCCCATAGGCCCTACTCTTTGCCATCCCACTGGCATCAGATCCCTGAATTGCTCTGGCCTGTGCACTTGGGGTCTCAGATCATGTTACATAGACACAGATACACACATAAGCACACTCACATAAACACTCACCCCCCCAGCTGCTGGTCAGTGCTGCCCTGACCGACACACGACACACACAATGGCCCCCAATGATGGACTTAAACAAACTCAGGCCCCCAGTGTACCTCCTGCCCCTCCCCTGCCCCACACTGCACCACCCCGTGTTCCCACCTCTGAGCTCCTTCTCATGCTTTCTCTCCATCTCCGAGCAGCTTCAGCCTCTGCCCATCTGCATGTGCCCTAGACCAGGCCTTTTCTTGGGTGGAGCGTTTTCATGAGGCTTGTCCTCATTCTCCTGGCCATGGTGCTCAAGTTGAACCACCCCAGGGGAGCAGGCTGGGGTACAATGTGGACCAATATGCCACATGCTGTGTATTTTGGGGTGGCGGGGCGATGGTGGCACTGGGAGAGGGCCTTCGTTGGGATGGCTTCAGGGGAAGGATGAGGTGTCTCCACACATGGAGATGGGAGCAGGCCTTCGAGGCAGAGGGAATGGCTTTAGCACAGCATGAGGTGAGCCTGGGGCTAAAGAAGACAGGCCCAAAGACAGACCAGAGCCATGTCCCACAGTGCTGTCTGAGGCATGGATAAGAAGGAGGGCTGTTCCCCCAGCCCTGCCAGGAGTCGGCCTCTCTGTATCATGGTCACCTCCCCGCTGTGTGATACCATAAGAATACCAGGACTCCCAGGACACCCTTCTGCCAGTGCATTGTCTTTAAGCTGAGCCTGAAAACCAAGAGGTGCCTGAATCCCCCACAGGCTGACTGCCCCACAGACAGGGCGAGATTGCCCTCAGCGATGGCTGCAGCCATGTCCCTGCAGGGCTGTGGTATGGTCAGGGGTAGTTGCTGTCTCTGCAGCTCTGTCTAACAATTTCTCAGAAGGCTGGGTTGGGCCAGATTGATCTCTAAAGTCCTGCTGATTCTGCCATCTGAGTGTTCTGTCATTTGTGAGTAGGGGAATGTGGAAAGGGGTTGGGGGGCTGGAGTAATGCAGCATGCAGGCTTACTGCAAAGGGCGAGGGCCTTGAGCTGCTGCCCTACTTCCTAGCCAGGCCAGAGCTGGACAGTTGTCCTGGGAGCTCCACTCTATATTGTGCAGATGGGACCGAGCCTAGGGGGCCTGTCCATGAGGGTTCCTTGTTTCTTTAAGGAAAGCAGACATAACCAGTACATGAAGCAGCTTGTAGTACTCAAACTTGGAGCCAGGGCCTGAAGTCCAAGGCAGGCATCAGCATGGGTGGAGTGGTCAGGAAGGCCTGGAGGAGCAAGGATTGGGGTGGGGGGTTACAAGCTGGACCAGAGCAGGATGGGCAGGAGGACAGGATAAGAAAGATGTTCCTGCCCCTGGTGAGTGGCCACTCTGGTTGGAGAGAAAACCTCTCAGACATAAAAGAGAAGGCTCCCACCCCACAGAGTACTGAGAGTGGACTTGGCATCAGAAGGGAGCAGCCAGAGGTTGTGGGGCCCATCGAGTGCATATTCACAGGGCACAACCCAGTGGGGGATGGCATGGTCAGTGGGCATAGGGCAAAGGCAGAGGGAGGGCCACCAGAGCTAAGGGTACCCAGCACTGGGAACCCCTGAGGTGGGAGGGTACACTCGACTCCAGTTCTGAATGCGCCGTCTGCTGGCAGAGTGCCTAGGAGCCAGCAGTTCAGGGAGGAGAGGCTGGAAGGGAAGGATGATGGATATTGTGGAGTGGGGACCAAGGACTGAGCAGGCCAGCAGCCATTAGGTTGCTTCGGTGGTTGGGGGGGTCTTTGTTCTAGGCTATGGGCCTCAAGAGGGTGGAGATGATGGAGGGAGGAAGGGAGAGTGGAGGAGAGATAAGAGAGTGAAGAGTGGGTCAGAGGCTCCAGAGTGAGCCTGTACCCCAAGACTGGGTTATCTGGCAGCCTCAGTGGTTCCAGAGAGCCAAGACAATTGGTTCTGGCCATGAAATCCAGGTAGCAGCCCACATTGGTGCCTTACAGTCTTCACTTTTAAGCTCATGCTTAGGTTTACACCAGCCACTGATCAGACCTTGGTTATTACACAACTGCAACAAGTACAGCTGTTTCCTTCCCATCCCCACCATAGGATGGACACTGGCACTGAAATGACCACAAGTCATTTTATAAGATTAAATTATACATGGTATATGCTAGGTAATGGCAGGAAATAGACCCTGTGTCTTGAAAAAATTTTCATTTCAAAGAGTTAGAATTGAACACTTTGACCATTTAAAAAGAAACATGTAAGTCTTAAAAGATATCTGAAAATTTCAAAAATGTAAGGTCTCCACAGTGTTCAGGGGTTCTAGTGGGGCTGAGATTTAGGTGGAACACTGTGGAGGCAGATGGCCTGGGTTCATGTCCTGGCTCCCCCTCAACCCCCAGCTGCATGTTTTCTTTTGGCAGGTACCTTAACCTCTTTGGCCCTCAGTTTCCTCATCTGTGAAGTGGCAATGGCAATGGTATTTAAGTCACAGGGTGCTGTGAGGATTAAGTGAATTAATAAAGTAACCAGGACAGCCTGACACACAGTTCATTCTGTAGAAGGGGCAGAGCTGTTATTGTTGTTGTAATAAAATGAAGAACTTTTGAATACAGAGGCTCAAGGGTTCCCTAGGTAATCGTGGAGCTTGGTGTGACACCCTTCCTGTGCTTAGCCTTTTGGAGAGGCAGGATATGTCTTGGTTTCCACCTTCCAGACCACAGCAGAGGGTGTGGTGCTAGGCAGGACTGTTGGTTGGGTGAGGCCAGATGGGAAGGAGAGGCTGCAGGCCAGGAGGGGGATGGGCCCAGGGTCTGAGCTGGGCCTGCAATGGGGAAGGTGAAGTGTCTTCCCAGCATAGGACAGGGATGTCCAGGGCAAAGTCCCTGAGTCCTCCCAGAGTAGGGGCTGGGCAGAAGAGACGTCCTCCCTAGGTCTCCATGTGCCCCCCAGCACCTGTTTTCCAGGGACACAGTGGATCCAGTTTTGGCATGTTCACCCCCTTCTCTCTCATTGGCTCTGCCCCTGGAGCCCAAAGTTGCCAAGCCTCTGTTACCGATCCATTTTGCAGAAAAGGCAGCTGAGCCACAGAGCAGTTCAGTGACTTGCCCAGGGGCAGAGCAGAGAGCAAAGCTCAGACTCAGGGCTCAGCACCCTTCCAGGGTACCCTTGGATCTTGAATGAACCCACCCCCACTCCCTACCTTGCCCCCCTCCCTGCTGCGCTGCCTAACTCGCTCACCTCTCCTCTGTCTCTCTCTCCCCCACCCCACCCCACCATCCCTCCTCCCCCGCCCACCCCTCCCCTCACCGCAGGGCCTGAGGGCTGTAACCTGTTCATCTACCATCTGCCCCAGGAGTTTGGGGACGCTGAGCTGATGCAGATGTTCCTCCCTTTCGGTAATGTCATCTCCTCGAAAGTGTTTGTGGATCGGGTGACTAACCAAAGTAAATGCTTTGGTGGGTAAAGATAACAAACCAATTAGCTTCACCCAGGACAGGGCGGCTCTCACACCAAACTACTGGTGTCCAACTGCTTCTCACCTATTCTTCTACATCGGCCCCTAGGAGCACCCCACGGCCTGCCTCCAGCCTCCATCTCTCACCTCTCTTCTTTCTTCTGCTGCTCTTTTTGCTTCTTGGCTTTCCCTGCCCACCCTCACCTGCATCTCCACCTCCCACATCCCAGTCCAAGAAATGGGTTTCCTCTTCCAGTCAGATTCCAACCCACTGAGAGGGGGAAAGGGCCCCTGTGTGCAGGGGTGGGGGCAGTGAGCAGAGCCCAGCAACATCCATTCTCCCTCAGCCCCTCCCTGCTCATGGTCAGAGTGGTTCAGCCTGAGTCCCAGTGGGAGCAGAGCAGCACCATCCCTGTGGAGCAGCATCCCCCCACCCCTTCACCTCCTCTCTCCACCTCTCCATCCTGCACTGCCTCCTTCTCTGTCCCCCTACTCTGTGCTCCCTCCCACCATCCCTACCCACTCCCCTTGAGCCCCCAGAGCAGGATATTGTTGAGAAACCGGGAAGAGGAGACGGGTCCCTGCCCTCAGGAAGCCTGAGCTCTGAGCTTAGAGGAAAATTAAGTCTACTTACCAACAGTGAAGTCTGCAAAGCACCAAGTAATAAATGATAAGAAAGGCAGAAGGACGTAAACACATGGAAGGGAGGGAATTCCAGGTAGGAAGAAGAGGATGACAAGCGTGGGGCTGGGATAAGAAGGGTACAAGGATGGTGAATGAAAAGGCAAGAGACTCTGGGGAGATCTGTGGGGGACACTCATGGGAAACCAGTTGTGAGGGAGGGTCTGTGCTGGGGACAGTTTCGGCCATTCAGATGAAGGTGCTTCATTTGGTGTGGGGGGCAGAGGAAGACAGCAGGAGTTCCCTGAGCTGAGGTAATAGAATGAGAGCACAGCTTTGTGCAAATTTGCCTGGTAATGGGGTGTTAGATGGGAGAGGGAAGACTTTGGAGGATCCAGGAATATGGATGAAACACAGGACACCCACTAAAATTTGAATTTCAGATCAACAACAGATACTTTTTTAGTACGTCTTCAACCTTGCATGCAACATGTCTCATGCGGTATGTGAGATATACTAAAAGAAGTATTCATGGTTGATCTGAAATTCAAATTTAACTGGATATCCTATGTTTTGATTTGTAAAATCTGGCAACTCTATCCAAGAAGCTTCAGACCTCCTCCTGGAATTTCACTTCACTCCACATTTCTCTCCTCCACCCCTCCTGTTCCCTTTCCCACCTCCTCATTCTGCCCCCTCACCAGCCATTCTAGGGCCAGATCCATTCATGAGTCCTTGAGGACTGAGGAGTCCAGTCCCCAGGGAGCCATATATGGAAGCAGGGCTGGGTCTGCAAGATGCTCAGTATCCCTAGGCTGACCCCCAGAGTCTGGGGCTAGTAGGAGACAGGGGGCCTAGGTCATAGCATATGGGGCTGGGGTAGTAGAGACAAGAGCAGAGAAGCATCAGGAAGCACACGTTCAGGACTTTATATTTTGAAGAGCTACTTTGTAGAACTACAAAGGGCTTGAGGATTCAGATCAGGAGTGAAGGGGAGGGATGTGGGGTGAAATGAAGTTCCAGGAGGAGGTCTGAAGCTTCTTGAACTACTTGTTAGTAGTAAGATCATCGCACCATTGTCCCTTCCCCTCTGGCAGCTGCCACAGGAATCTTGTTGCCCCAGCAACTCATTTCTTTCTGAGTGTGGAAAAGAAAAGCAAAAGAAAAGGGCCGGGTGGCATTCCTCCACGTTTGGCACTTTTCCCTTTGGGTTACAATTATGTATATAATCAAACCAGAAAGCAGGTACATTTACTGTTTAAGTAAGTTTCAAATTCTGTATACATGGGAAGAATTCTTCCTTCTAATAGTCCAGAAGACTCAGGGGCATCTGGGCTGGAACAGGCTTAGCCTCCAGCCATAGCCAGGCTCAGCTTTTGAAAGTACTTCCTTAGAGTCCAAAGCCACTACCCTACTAAGTTCTCCAGGACCGAGGCTTTATTCCTGCTTTTTATAGAAATCATCATCTGTGTGCCTCTCCTCTGGCCTCTCTTCTCTTCTCAAACACACTAATTATGCTGAACATCTCTGGCCTTGGATAACGACAGGCTCCGGCCATGCTGGCCCAGCCCAGCTGTTCCTTATTGAGCCACCTGGTCGGTCTCTCTCTCTCTCTCTCTCTCTCTCTCTCTCTCTCTCTCTCTCTCTCTCTCTCTCTCTCTGTAGCTGGGCCTTCTGCCACCATCCCATCCCGGAGGGCTTTAATGTGAGCCTAACTCCAGTGCTCTCTCATGGGCAAGTCATTTAACTCTGAGCTCAAATGCCCTCATTTGTGAAATGGGAATGTTAGCAGTCATCTCTCCTGGGTGCTATGAGCGTTCCAGGAGCTAGTCTGCGGGATGGGGTTGCTCAGCCAGACCAGACCCTCAGGAAATGAGTGCTAGAGCTCTTTGTGTTCTTCCAGGAGGTGCTGTTTTGCTGTGGGCCTATGTTAACATGAACTCCTCAAAGCCTGCACTTGCTCTGTATACATAAGTGTGCAATTATAAGTGAAATCTCCCAGAGATCTTGGTGAGGATGTGCCTAGCACTAACTGTTTTATGTTGGAAGGAGGTTTGGAAGTACATCCCCCCAAGTCTGAGGAGTAGGATAAGAACAGTGCAGGGGGTGGGGGGAAGGAGGGAGGCCTGTGAGAAGGAAGACAGTCCTGGGAACTGTGAACATGGAGATGGTTCTCAGAGTCCTGCCTCAGGGCTCTCCTGCAGGGGAGACAAACCCTACCCTGACTGCTTGCCAGTTAATGACAGTCCAAGGAAAGAAAAGTTCCTTTGAGTCTGGATCCTTTCCAACTGCCTGGCTTTTGGAGACCTTTGAACTCTTCCAGGATAGCTGGGCTTCTTCCCTGCTCCCCTCTAGGTGCCTCTCTCCCTCTTTACACCTCTGCCTTAGGCCTAGAGGGGTGTACCCTCTTTACACCCCTCCAGGCCTCCTTATCTGTTTTCCTCCTCCCTGCTTTGCTCCAGCCTTATTTCCTGATACGAGACCCACCAAGCCCAGGGCAATGATCCAAGGAATGAGGGGTGCCACATGTCACCCATTAACTACCTCATCTGGGAGGGACAGAGGCTTTAGTTCAACCACCTTCCTTAACCTGTGGGAAAGCAATATGAACAGACACACAGTCAACGCGTTTGTACCTGCTGTCTGGGCTGCTGAGACCTGGCTTTCAGTCGTAAGACATACAGGTCCTTGAGGGGGTCTCACACAGGGCTGAGAGCAGTTGGTGGAAGGATGACTGGAACTAATCTCCACCTATGGATAATCTTAAATCTTTCCTACGTATTTAGATATACAGATTTACACAGATGTTGGTTTTCTCGCTCTGGGCCTGACTCTGACCAACTCTATCCATGTTCACACACATGCATTCACATATCCACATATGTGCAAAAATGAAACATTTATCACACACCACCACCACCCCGGCCCCTATCTTTGATGGCAAAGCAAAGAGAAAAAGAGACTGATGGAGACAGGTGGCCCGGACAGAGGCAAAAAGGGGGAAAGAGCCACTGCACAGGGAGAGTGGGGGAGAAGTCTATCTCTTGGAGTGGAGAAGTCAGAGGCAGGCACAAGGTACCAGGGATAGTTAACTAAGAAAAGGGCTTCTACTTTGCATGGGAGCTGGCTATGTGTCTATCTCCTATACATCTAATGGTCCTATGGGGACAAGCACCCCAACTGGCACGTTTGTGGGAAGGTCTTGAGTATCACACCAAGCTGAATTTCATATTAATATATTTTGCAGGATCTAAGTCCATTTTACAGGAGAAAGGCCCTTAAAGTCAAATAAATTCAAGGAGATGCTAGATTAAACAAAGCTATAGATGTTTATTTACTGGAGAACTTGGGGAAGGGTAATCTTTTATTGTACCTTGAACTGGCCCAGAGGGGCCAGGCTATAAAGCTACCTGACCACAGAAACCCTTTTTTTTTTTTTTTTTTTTTTTTTAATTTGTATTTTAAAAATGCTTGGGCAAGCGTGGAAATTTTGAACCAAGTGGTTGTCCCCAAAAGGCA
>CAUYPK010156103.1:0-19745 GCA_963574355.1 Loris lydekkerianus
CCCACCTCCCTCCTCCTACCAGTCATCCTCCCCTGCCCCCCCACCTCCCTCCTCCTACCAGTCATCCTCCCCTGCCCCCCCACCTCCCTCCTCCCACCAGTCATCCTCCCCTGCCCCCCCACCTCCCTCCTCCTACCAGTCATCCTCCCCTGCCCCCCCCACCACTCCCCTTTCCTAGACTACAGACTGCAGAGTTTTTCATTGCAAGGGTATGTCATAATTTACTCCACCAATTCCCTATTTATATCCACAACACTCAATTAAACCCCCTAGTACATACGTCTTTGCTCACTTGCCCCCCAGCTGTGTTCCTGTGGTTTTCTAACCTCTGAACTCTCCTGACTGTCCAGGGACCAGCAGTAAAGCACAGCTCTACCACCCCATCAGCAAAGCGATGTCAGGCCTTTCCTCTAGCCCTAAGCTGCTTAGAATTCTGTTTTCAAATGAACATTGCAGACTTAGGAGATTCTTGAAGATCTGAATTAATGTCCCTGTACACCCCATCATGAATAGCAAGACCACCATAATGAGAAGGGACTACTGCACCCCACTGTTTAGAAAAATACCAAATAAAACAATTCCAGGTGACTAAAGGACTTTTTATAAAACTGAAGCTGTTAGAAGTCCCAATTTGCCAAGCTGATTTCAAGCAAGACCAGAGTGAGGCCATTTGTGTGTGGAGACTCCAGTTTCAATTAGAAACAAACAACAAAAAAGCATTTAACTGAAATAATTATTTAGACAGACACCTGATTTGACAAATGATGATTCTTGAGGGTTTTTTTCTTAACTGATGATTGATTCCTGACTAATTATTTTTTTGTCTCAGTTGAGCTTCCTAATGATCCAGACACTCACGAGGTTTACTCTTTCTAGAGAAAGCTAAAAACAAATTATGTTGCTTCACTCCCATAGAGCACTTTCTATTTTCAGATGGTTTCACCTCAATTTCCTTCCCATCCACATTGAGGAGTAGGTAGATGGCACTAGTCCTTTGTTATAAACAATGAGAATAAGGGTGCCCTTTATTGAACACATACTATGTTCTAGACAAGACACTAAATGCATTGTGAATGTTATTTATTCCTCACAATGGCTTTAATGAGATAGGCGTTCTATTAATTCCCATTTTATAAATAAACACAATTTAAGAAAGATTAAATACCTTGATTATGATCCCACAAGTGGTAAGAGGTGGAGCCAGAATTCAAAACCAGAAAGAGTCACGGACTCGCTCAAGTTCATACAGTTGTGCAGTCATGTTCAAAACCCTGGGCCCGGCATAGTGATCAAGAACAAGGGGTCTAGGAATCAATGCACACACACAGGCACAAAGAGATGTAAAGGTCATTGGAAATCAAGAAGGGGGGAGGCTCAGAGGAGTAGGGGTGTAAAAACTTACTTATCGGGTGCAATGAACACTATTCAGGTGATGGGCACACTAAAAACTCCAACTTCAGTATTATAAAAGATATCCATGTAACAATATTTTTACCCCCTTAATATATTAAAATAATGATTTTTTTCAAAAGAACAAGGGCTCTAGAGTAAGGCAACCTGAGTTCAGAGCTCATAACTGCCATCCTCCAGCTGCGTCACCTTACACAAGTTACAAAACCACTTTGTGCCTCAGTCATCCTGTCTTGTGAATGGGGATAATGAGTGTCTATCTCAAAGGACTACCTAGACCAAATGAGACAATCCACACACACACTTAGGAGGACATGCTCCGTAATTAGTTATTGATATTATACCTTCTGCCCTCCCTCCAGCCTCTGGCTAAGTACATAATTTATTGTTCCATGCCATTGCAGGTGCCTCGAGCAAAGGCCTTACGCAACTACAGAGGGCAGAGTCCTGGCGACCTGAGGTTTAATAAGGGAGATGTCATCGTCCTCCGGAGACAGCTCGATGAGAACTGGTACCAGGGGGAGATCAATGGCACCAGTGGGATCTTCCCAGCCAGCTCCGTGGAAGTCATCAAGCAGCTGCCCCCACAGCCCCCTCTCTGCAGGGCCCTCTACAACTTTGACCTGAGAGACAAGGACAAGAATGAGAACCAAGATTGCCTGACCTTCCTCAAGGTGAGAGTCTGGGCAGCCACCGAGGTCTCCAGAGACTACGTAGGGACTGTGGCCAAACCAGGAGTCATTTGTTTAATATTTGCTTATTTTTTAATTATATATATTTTATACATAAATGAATATATGTATATGTGAATGTGTTGCATATATGTGTAACATGTGTGCATAACTCAAACTACATGGAAATGAAATCTCTAGAGAAATCTAAGAGTTTGACAGAAGTCCTTAAGCCTTTTCCATTCCAATTACAAAAACCCATATTCACACATTCTTTTATTCATTCATTCTATCGCCACTTTTGAGCACTTATTATTTGCAGGTGCTGGGAGTAGAGCATGAACAAGTTACAGTCCCTACTGTCCTGGGAGGGTAATGGGAGGAACAGACATGTGAGCAGAAAATTAAAAACCATTTGATAACATGCTAGGCGAAACTGTGGCTGCCACGTCTTTACCATGTATCTGTAGGGATATTCTTGCTGACCAAGCTATGGCCATCTAATTCTACTCAATTACAACATTCTATTTTGTTGGAAACATACCATTCTAAACACTCCAGATGGGCCAAGTGCTGTGGCTCATGGCTGTAATCCTAGCATTCTGGGAGGATAGCTTGAGCTCAGGAGTTCAAGACCAGCCTGAACAAGAGCAAGACCCTGTTTCTACTTAAAAAAAAAAAAAAAAAAAAAAAAAAAAAAACGAAAAATTAGGCAGGTGTTGTGGCAGGTGCCTGTAGTCCCAGGTACTCAGGAAGCTGAAGGAAGAGGATGCTTGAACTCAGGAGTTTGAGGTTTCTGTAAGCTGGCTGAAGACACAGCACTCTAGCCTGGAGCCTGGGCAACAGAGTGAGACAGTCTTTAACAAACAAACAAAACACAACAAACAAAAAACCACTCAGACATACCCAGCCACATAATAACACCTTTATACACAAATAACCTCTTACAAGATATGTTTTCCAAACACATTAATTACCCTAAGGTTTTTTTGGCCTCTCTTTTTCACCGCATGGTTCTTCACCGTTCACAAGTAACAATGATTCTCCTCAAGTCCAGGCTACTTTAACTCTCCCCATTCAGTATTTGTTATTCCCTGAACATTCAAATTATCTCATAGAAATCAAAATTGGAGTTATTTTCATTCTTTTTCTACTCATGATAACTAGATCAGATATCAGATACCAGGAGCACTGTTACAATAGGTCTTTGGAAAATATTTTTATTCTACCACTACCAAAAATGAGATTTACTTCAGATTCACTCCAACTAGGTAACCTCACGGTCAAAGTGAACCTCCCAAGGAAGGTCGATCTATAGCCCGAACAGCAAAGTTGAAACTTAGACTTCTGTTCCGTTCCACATTTACTGAGTATCTACCGTATATACTCGAGTATAAGCTGAGTTTTTTGGCACAAAATTTGTGCTGAGTTCGGGTTTTTCGGCACAAATTTTGTGCCGAAAAAACTTGGCTTATACTCGAGTATATACGGTACTTTGTGACAGGCGTTAGACAATGAGCTCTGGGGACAAAGCTGGAGGGAGATGTAAGCAAGCAGGACGGGCTATGTGCTTTCCTGACCTTCTCTGGGAATTTACAAACGGGACACATACTCCACACGGCCATTCATCCCTGTGCACGTCCATGTGCCCAGCTGGCTACTGGGGACACAGTGATGAGTCATAGTCCTTACCTTCACAGAGCTGGCAGTCTGTGCAGAAACAAACTCATAAGTGAGTAATTATGACAAAAGAAATCAGAAAAGAGGGTTTGATCCATTCTAGAATGCTGTAGAATGCTAAGACCTGACGAGGAAATCTCATGGTTTTTCTAAACTGAGCATGTCCATGTTAAACTTGAGGTCTTCCTCCACAAAGCTGCCCTTTTCTATCTCAGTAAATTATATGATTTATTCAAATGTTCCTGTGCTTATGCATTCACGCATTTAAGAAATATTTACTGGATGACTACGAAATGGGAACCACAGTGTTAGGTGCTAGCAACAACAGAGATAAACAAAAATTGACACAGGCGCTACCCAAGCTTGTGGTCAGATAGGGTGGACAGACACTAAATTACAACCTATAAAATGTGGACTTGCCAAATTGTAATAACCTAGAAATGTGTTACGTGCACACCTATAATGTGTAATTGCAAGTGTATAAGAAGTGGCTAAGACATCATGCAGTAATAAATTTAGATTTGGATTAATCCAAGTTACTGAGGCAAATAAAATAGAAAATCACAGAGATCAAAGGTCCTTTTTGTGCATGTGCGAGAGACAGGGTCTTGTCTGTTGTCCAGGCTAGAGTGCAGGGGCATCATCACAGCTCACTGCAACCTCAAACTCCTGGGCTCAAGGGATCCTCCTGCCTCTGCCTCCTGAATAGCTGGGTCTACAGGCACCTGCCACCAAGCCCCACTAATTGTTCTATTTTTTTCTAGAAACAGGGTCTTCGTGTCACTTGTGCTGGTCTTGAACGCTTAGCCTAAAGCTTGCCTCAGTCCCAAAGTGCTAGGATTACAGGCATGAGGCACTGACACAAATTTAGGTTGATGAACATGTATGCACCTGGAAAAGTGTTCCCAATATGGTATTTTTAAAAAGTCATTGTGTTCTATATGACTTCGTATGTATGAAGGACAAGAACAGACAAAATGAACGCATGTAGCTAGACGTCAGAAGAGTTGTTACCTCTTGCTACATTGTGGGAAAGGGCACCAAGGGCACTTCTGGGAGTTGGAAAGTTCTGTATCTTGATCTCTTATGGATATATTCAAATACAGAACTTGCTTAAAGCTTTATATCTGAGATTTATGCACTTTATTATAGGCATGTGTGTGGTTTTGGCAGTTTATAAAATCAGTGTTTATATATAAACATATATATGTGTTTATGTGTATATTATATATGTTTTATCTTGATAAAAAAGTGTGTAGAGAAAATATGTTAATCTGTTAACAGTGGTTGTATCTATATTGTGGTAGAATTTTTTCCCTTGTTTTGCTTATCTGTGTTTTTAAATATTCCTACAAATTTACATATGACCTTTTGTAATAAGAAAAATTTGAATAAAAAACTGCTTTGGGCCTGGTGCCATAGCTCACACCTATAACCCTACCACTCTGGGAGACTGAGGTGGGATGATTGCCTGAGCTCAGGAGTTTGAGACCAGCCTGAGCAAGAGCAGGACTCCATCTCTACCAAGAAACAGAAAAAAAGTTAGCCATGCCTTGTGCCATGAGCCTGTGGTCCCAACTGCTCCAGGGGCTGAGGCAGGAGGATCACTTGAGCCCAGGAGTTTGAAGTTGCTATGAGCTAGGCTGACGCTATGGCACCCTAGCCTGGGCAGCAGAGTGAAACTGTTTCAAAACATAAAAACAAAAACAAAAACCTGCCTTATGTTTGAAATGTTGAAAATGAATAGATTCTAAAAAGTCTTGAAAATGAGAATAAAATTCATTCTTCTTTTTGCTAAGCTAAAGGTGTGTTTCCCTATGGCTTCCATCTTGATTTCCCCACCAGATTAATTTAAATGAAAAGCTTAGACCCTGCTGGTGTTTAAAAATTAGAAACATTTTCAAGTTTTCCTGCTGGATTCTCTTGATCCTCCAAATTATTTCTACTCCACTTACGGCCTCGGTGACCCAAATACTACCCTTTATAGAGAAAGTTCATTTTAGCAGGAAGATTTCCTAAATAAATCATGAACGTGCTACATTCCTTGCACCTTGTACCATCTGGGACTCCAAACCGATCTCACTGAAAGCTTTTACCACCTAGAAACTGAGAGTAAATGCTGACCGTGAGACTTTCTCTTTCAGGATGACATCATCACCGTGATCAGCCGAGTGGACGAGAACTGGGCAGAAGGCAAGTTGGGAGATAAAGTAGGCATCTTCCCCATCTTGTTTGTAGAGGTACGTGAGTATCAGGTATGCGTCCCATTCGAGCTTGCTCAGAACCACGCACAGGCCACGGTGCTGCCTGACAGCAGCTCCTATTTGATATGAGGCTTATTTCAGAACTGACTAAAATTTGTAAGGAAAAGATGTCAGATGATGATACCAAATTCTGGTAAGAGTGTGAGAAGTGAGCCTTCTCCATTCTGCTGGTGGAAGTGCAAATTGGGGAAATCTCTCATATCTAAACTAACACTCAGATTAAAAATCTTAAAAATGTGCGCGGGTTCAAACCCAGCCCCGACCAAAAACTGCAAAAAAAAAAAAGTGTGCCTCCACATCTGAGAGTTTATTGTAAGGAAATATTTAAGTAAGTAGACAAAGATAGGTGTACAAAATGTGCAAAAATGTTCACTATATCATTAGGGTGGTTGTGTATTATGACAAAAATCTAAAATAATCTAAATATTCAATAAGGATTTAGTTTTTAAAAACTAAAGTGATGGAAACATATATACCTATTAAAACTGATATCGGAGAATAATATTTAATATCGTGATGTATTTGATATTGTGGAAAGATGTATGATTTATTGTTAAGTTTTTTTTAATGCATTGTTCTTTAAACTTTTTTTCTTTTAATTTTAGAATATCACATGGGTGCATACATTTTGGTCACATAGTTTGTTTTGTACATTTCAGGTCACAGTTATAAGTGTGCCCTTCACCACAATGTGTGCATGGTTACCTGTTAGGTGTGAATTAACCCAATTCCCCTCCCCACTTACCTGATTCCCTTTGAGTTTTACTTCCATATGTGCACATAAGTGTTGATAAACTAGTTCCGATTTAGTATTGAATACTAATGTGTTTGTTTTTCCATTCTTGCAATACTCAGAATTGTCTTCAGGTCCATCCAGGTTGTACAAAAGATACTAGCTCACCATTTTTTATGGCTGAATAGTATACTCTGGTATACAAATACCACATTTTATTTGATAAATTTGATAAATTTATCATTTATCAATACATCATCCACTGATGTATTGATGGGCATTTGGGTTGTTTCCATATGCTTGCAATTGTGAATTGTGCTGCTGTAAATATTCGAGTGCAAGTGTCTTTATGATAAAATGTCTCTTTTTCTTTTGGGTAAATACCTAGTAGTGGCATTGCTGGATTGAATGGGAGGTCTATGCTTAATTCTTTGGGGTATCTTCATACTATATCTCATAGAGGTCGTACTACTTTGCAGTCCCACCAACAGTGTATTAGTGTCTCTCCACAGCCACACCAGCACTTGTTGTTTTGGGACTTCCTAGTTCACAGCAACCTCAAACTCTTGGGTTCAAATTATCCACCTGTCTCAGCCTCCTGAGTTGCTGGGACTACAAGCACCAGCCACCTCATGCAACTAAATCTTCTATTTTCAGTAGAGGTGGGATCTTACTCTTGCTCAGGCTGGCCTTGAACTCCTGAGCTCAAGCAATCCTCCTTCCTGGGCCTCCCAGAGTGCTGGGATTACAGGCGTGAGCCACCACACCCAGCCTGTTTGGGGGCTTTCACTGGAGTTACGGGATGTCTCATGATGGTTTTAATGTGCATTTCCCTAATGATTAGAGATGCTGAGCATTTTTTCATGTGTTTTTGGCTGTTAGATTATCTTCCTTTGAAAAGTTTCTGTTCACGTCTTTTGCCCACTTTTTAATGGGGTTGTTTGGGTTTTTTCCATGTTGATTTGCTTGAGTTCTTTGCAGAGTCTGATTCTCAAGGCTTTATCAAATTTACAGCATGCAAATATTTTCTCTGCTCATGTGGGTTGTCCATTGACCCTATTGAGTGTGCTCTTGGCTGTGCAGAAGAAACTTTTAATATCAGGGTCCACTCGTTTATTTTTGTTGTTGCTGTGATTGTTTTTAAAGTTTTCTTCATAAATTCTTTCTATTGTTAAGTATGTTAAAAAAAACACACTAATGAATGCAGTTCCAGGTTGGCAAGATAAAAAAGTTCTGGGAGTGTGTTTGAACCCATGTGAATACACTTAACACTGCTGAACTGTACACTTAAAAATGGTTAAGATGAGTTTGGGAAAAAGTACATAGCATAGAAAAATGGTTAAGATGGCAGCCCTTTTTTTAATGTTTCAGTTTTATTCAGTTTTTATATAATATTTTTCATAATTATGGGGTACATACATATTGTGTTAGATGCGCAGAATGTGTAATGATCAAAACAGGGTATTTCTATCACCTTGAGTATCTATCATTTCTATGTGTTGGAAACATTTCAAATTCTTTCTTTTAGCCAATTTGAAATATACAGTACATTGTTGTAAACCATAGTCACTCTGCTATCATATGGTAACTTTTATGCTATATTTATTTTACAATAAATAAGCTGAACCATATAAAGCAAGCTTCATTTATATGAGTGTATATAAATGGATATAGGACTAGAAGGATGTGTACCGAAATATTAACAGTAGTGATCGCTAGATGGTGAGATTCTAGATTATTTTAGTTTTATTCTGCCAATTTGTATTTTCTGAATCTTCCGAAATGAGCATATATTCATTGCTTTAAAAAAAAAAAAAAAAAAAAAAAAAAGGCGGTGCCTGTGGCTCAGTGAGAAAGGTGCTGGCCCCATATATCCAGGGTGGTAGGTTCGAACCCAGCCCCGGCCAAACTGCAACAACAACAACAAAAAGTAAATTTTAAAAAGTCTTTTTTTTTTTAAAAAAAGCTACTTTAAAAAAAGAAAGAAAATGTGCTAAGCTATCTATTTCTTCAGTATGATAATGTAACCTGTAGTCTCTAACCTCGCCAGCTATGAGCCTCACCCTAGCTTGAAGCAAGTCATTAAAAATTTAAAGGAGAGGTTTCCTGTTTAACTGCATTTTATTGGGTGCACACATAAAACATGCCCAATAAAAATTGGTAGTGGAGAGCTAAGAAAGAAGTAAATAGCGTACTCTCTCCCCTCTATGAGGGTGGGGTGAAAGCAGAACAGAAAACATAATTAAGGATGTATTTGATATTGTAGAAAAGGGCCCCTTCTTCCTATCATAAGAGCTAACGCAGGCTCTGAAACGAATGGTATACTTAGAGCGTCGTACAGCTTGTAAGGTTCCCTGGCTTCATACAGTTCAACTTATTTTTTTTTTTATTGTGGTAAAAAACACATAACATAAAATTTACCATATGATAGCAGAATAGGGTGATTAGAGCTAGCAAGGTTCTCTGTACACCCCCTAGTCAATCAGTACTGAAGGAAAGAGCTGTTGAAGGAGGTCAGGAAGGGCGCAGAAAGGCTGGTCCTCCTCCTGTCTCTACTACACAATATTCTCCTTCCTAATGCTTTTTCTCTTGCTGGGGCTGCTTCCAGGTGTATACATCCAATTCTCTTTACCGGTCAGATTTCACTCATTTTACAAGGCTCAGATAGAAACCTATTTTATCTGTAAAATTTCAGCTACTAGTTAAAACCTTAGTGGTCTCTTTCCTGTCTGAACACCTGATGGGTATGTTGATTGTATTTCACAGGCTAGCCTAACACAGGATAGGTACTCTGTTTAAAAAAAAAAAAAAAACAGCTTAACAAGTGAATGAATTAAAAATGATTTGGAAGGTAGTCAGAACTACTACTAGGAAAAAATTTAAAAAGCAAACCATTCAGTGTGACCCCACCCTGGGCATGTATTTAATCATTCGGCTAATCTTCCATTGAGTGCATGTGGTGCCGGGTCCCGTGCGAAGTTCTAAAGATACAAAACAGACATACATCTGTGCAAAGTTCCAAAGATACAAAACAGACACGGGTCCCTGCTCTCGGAAACTGTAAAGCCAGACAGTAGTCCTGTAATTACAAGACTTCAGTAGAGGAAACTATTAGGGGATTATGCTGGGCAAGGGGTTGGCAGATGTTACTTATGCCATTTACGCCACTTATGCCAAGATCTGACAGATGATTTTCTTTTGTTGATGATTTTGTTGTTGTTGTTGTTGTGGAGCTGTGACGCCACCACACTCCACCCACTCAGTTGCCCTGGGTAGAGTGTGATGGCGTCATAGCTCATAGCAACCTCAAACTCTTGGGCTCAGGTGCTCCTCTTGCCTCAGTCTCCCAAGTAGCTGGGACTACAGGCACTTGTCACAACACTTGGCTAATTTGTCTATTTTTTAGTAGACAAAAAATAAAGGCGGGGTGAAAGCAGAACAGAAGCATAATTAAGGAAGTATTTGATATTATGGAAAAGGACCCCTTCTCTTGCTCAGGGTGGTCTCACTCTTGCTCAGAGTTGTGAGGCCGGGCGCAGTGGCCTATTAACACTCCTAACACTCTGGGAGGCTGAGGTGGTGGACTGCTTGAGCTCAGGAGTTCAAGACTAGCGTGAGCAAGAGTGAGACCCCATCTTGATTAAAAATATAAAAACTAGCTGGGTGTTATGTTGGGTGCTTCTAGTCCCAGCTACATGGGAGGCTGAGGCAAGAGGATCATTTGAGCCCAAGAGTTTGAGGTTGCTGTGAACTGTGATGCCACAACATTCTACCCAGAGTGACAGAGTGAGATTCTGTCTTAAAAAAAAAAAAAAAGTGAGTTGTGTACCAGCAAATAAACGCCTCAGCTCAGAAGTGACAATTGTCACTTCTACTCACTCAGCCCATTGGCCTGAACCAGTCACATAGCCCCACCTGGCTTTAAGTCAGCTGAGAAGTATAAGGGAGCACATGTAATATTTGGCGAGTGTCATTGTCTCTGCCATATTCTAAGAAGTTTGGGTATTGACCCAAATGCCAAAAAAAATCCACTGGAAGGTTTTAAGTGCTCAGATTTGCAAATCTACCAAGGGCAACAAAGTGAGACTGTCTCAAAAAAAAAAAAAAAAAAAAAAAAAAGTGGTCAGATTTGGAATTGCTTTTAAAGGCTGCTCTAGCTTCAGTGGGAAGAATGATTGGAAGAGGAGGCGGAAAAATGAAAAATTAGGAGACAACTGCATTGCTTAGTCGGGAGATGATTGCAGCTGAGATCAGTAGATTGTGGAATATAGGAGGTAGAATTCATAGGATTTGGAGATGGACAGAAGAGGGGAGATTGACAGGACAGTAGAGAGGACCTATGCCAGTGGTGAGGCTCTTTGCTGGGTCAAGCAAGCTTTTCTGAGGAGAAACAGTTACAATAATTGGGAAACAATGCTTGGCTCTCTAAGGACACAGTTGCGATTAGCCTCTAGGTAGACACATAGGAGGTGCTTAAACTTTTGCAGAAATTTATGCGTGGTCTCCCACATTATTTTGAGACGCTTCTTTGGATAATAGCTTGGGGAGGGGGATGTTTCTGAAACCCTTTTTTCCAAAACTTCTACATTTAGTGATTATTCATTTGGATACTCTCCCTACCCCCTTCACCTTTAAAATTAGTGATTACAAGAACCCTCAAGATTATCACTAAACTAGCCATTGCTTCATTTGTTCTCTTAATTGCTAGGAGGGGGAAAGATAATCAAGTGGTTGCTCTAATCTGGGAAACTGATTTTCAAAAAATTACTTGAAATCTAAATTGAGCTTTTTAAAGTGCTACTTAAATTTTGACTTCAGTCATTTCATTAAGACTAGCACTTGCTAAGAACTCTTTAAGTAAGTTTTAATTACGAGTGCCATGCAAAGTAATTGAAAGGAAGGAAGGCCTTCTTATGAGAATGACATGGGTTTTTTTGGCCTAAATGGGATTTTTCTCATTAATGCATCATTCGATTTATTGAATTGTACCTACATTAAAATGCAGGAAAACAAAGGCTGAACTTATGACCACTTTTGTTAGGATTTCTCCATGGGGGCCTGCCTGGGTTGTATGAACTTTGCACAGCCCAATGAACCTCAAAGATGTTGCTTCAAGTGAGTGGGTGCAGATCTAAGAGGCCTGCAATTCTTCTCCAACAGGGCTATTAATCATGTTGGCAGAGGACAGGGAAGATGCAGGTCTCGAGACCCTTTGTCAATGTTGATTTCAGAAAAGCTGATGGTGGTGTTCACCTGGCAATGGAACATGTAGGTCAAAGCAGAAGAAATTAATTTATTTCATTATATATGTGAATGGCTATAGAAAGAACTTTACTCGTTCAATTCCAAGAGTCTATATTGTCCTTTTATTAAGTGAACAATGGAGGAACAGGTGTCCTGGGGCCCTGTTCCTAGGCCAGGCTGCCATCAGAGTTTGCCTAAACAATTTCAATAACTCCCTAATTTGCCTGCCTATTAAGTGCTATTCTGGCACTTCTGAACAACAGCCAAAATAAGCTTCTTATTTGTTGGCTTTTACTTACATACAGTAAAATTTACTATTTTTGGTGTTCAGCCCTACAAATTTTGGTAAATACATTCAATTATATAAGCACACCACAGTCAAAGCATAGAATAGTTCCAATACTGTCCCCCACCCTCCCTCATGTGGCCTCTTCACAGTCAATTCCTTCTCTGACTCCCAACCACCGGCTGCCACCAATCCATTTTCTGCTCCTATAGTTTTCTTTGTCCAGAATGTCATATAAATGGAATCAGACAAAGTGTAGCTTTTGGAGTCTGGCTTCTTTCATTTTGTATAATGCATTTGAGATTGTCCATGTCGTTTTGTGTATCAGTAGTTTGTCCCCCTTTTGCTAAATGTCTGAGTAGTATTTCATTGTATGGATGTACCAGAATTTATTTATTCATTCACCAGTTGGAAGACTTTAAGGTTCTTTCCAGCCGTTGACAACTATGCAAAAAGCTGCTATGAACATCTGCATGCCAGTATTTTGAGGGAATGAAAGTTTTCTCTTCTCCTGGGAGGGGGGTTGCAGGGTCAGATGCTAAGCACAGGTTTATCTTTGTAAGAAATTGCCAAACTGTAGCAGGAACTTTTAGAAGCATAATTCAGATTGTATCACTCTTCTACCTAAATCTTGCCGAGGGCTTCTTACTATATTTAGAATAGAATCGACTCCCCGAGGCCCTTACAGGTCTGGCCCTGCCTGTCTCTGTGGCCTTCTTTTCCAACACTTTGTCCTCACCTGTTCTATTCCAGGCTTCTCAGTTTCTTTCTTCTGTCTTTTTCTCAAACAGGCTTAGCCTTTTCCCTCCTTAGGCCTTTCCCACTAGTGTGCATCTTCTCTGCCTGGCGTGTCCTTACCCCACTTTCATGTGGCCAGCTCTTTCTTGTCACTTACTGTCTCAACATAAAATGCTCTTCTCAGTGGGTCTTCCTTGACTCCCCCACAATCTAAGCTAGCCCCCCACTCTCTATCACATCCCGGCACCTATTACTATCTGACATTTTCTTGTTTAAGTGGCTCTGTCATTTATAAGTCATCCCATCCAGGATTCAGCTTCCTTATCTTTAAAGTGGACTATTTCATGCCTGTTCCTTTAACTAGATGAGTTTTTCACAGTATTACAAGCTTCTTAGGCAAGAATTACATCTTCTTTAAAATTTTTTTGTCTCAGAAAGTTTAATCCTCTGCACATTGTCACTAAAAGTTCTTAAGTGGGCAAATTCCCTTTTACCTCTATAGCTGACTTTCTAAATTAGACTGGGACGCGGTTTTAGAGGGCAACAGGTGACAGTTGTAATAATGCAATTTAAGTAGTCATCCTGCAATGCAAGCATTATTCACACAAATTTTTGTTTTGTCAACCTATTTCAGATTGCTAAAATGAACCCACAAGGGCCATGAGTGGGTGGGGTACTCCAAAGATATTTCTTGTGGGAATTTTAGTGGTGAAGGCAGATAGTAACACAGTGGCATGCCAGAACTGGCTGGGACTGGATGGCAAGAGCTGGTTGTTACATTTTCAGGAGTTTTGCTAACCAGTTGTTAAATCTTTGGTGGGTTGGTAAGCTCTACAAATCAGTGTCTTTCTCTTTCTTTCATTTCTTTCCTTCCTTCCGGCCTTCCTGTCTTTCTTTCCCTTCTTCCTCGCTTTCTCTCTTTCTTCAGCTAACTCACCAACACATCCCTGACTAACAGGTCTCCAACAAGAAAGAATAGTGATGAGATGGAAGCATTTAAAGGAAGTCATAACTGACAGTCTTAGTTCAGGGGCTCTGGGTCCTGCATGCATTTACATTTTGGCTTGAACACTTATCAAATATGTGCAACTTCATTCATTCTTTGTTCCACAAACTGTCACTGAGCATCCACTCTGGGATACAAGAGGGAGTAAAATGTAGAAGGTGCCAGTGAGGGAAAGGCAAGTGAATGCTTGTGGTGTGAACTGGGAAATGCAATGACAGGGAAGGGGAAGGAAGGGATCATGGAAGGAAATCAGAATTTCTACAGAAAGAGGGGAGAGGCCACCAGGAGAAAGAGCTGGAGATGGCTGGGAGAAGTGGAAAAAGGAAGAATACTCCCAGCCAGGGAACAGTATCATGACTTATTTTTATCCTCTTTGCACCTTGGTAGAAAAGTAATGTCGACTTTGCAGGAAAGTCTGAGATATTTATTGATAGAGCAAAGTGACTGAGACATTGTGGTAACAGATGGAAGCTGTTATTATGTTGACCGAGAAATGGTCACCTGCACCAGTGCATGTGATCTGGCTTCAGGTTACCTGGGTAGGACTCAGCTGCTCACATCAGATTAAGAAGACTAACCTGGCATCGGACCTTTTGTCTTTTCAGCCAAACTTCACCGCAAGACACCTCCTGGAGAAGAACAAAGGTCGTCAGTCATCCCGCACAAAAAATCTGTCTCTGGCGTCCTCATCCTCCAGAGGCAACACGCCCACCTTCCGTAGGGGCCCAGGGTCCAGGAGAAAGGGCTCCGGGCAGTTCTCCATCACAACAGCCTTGAACACTCTCAACCGGATGGTCCATTCTCCTTCGGGGCGTCACATGGTAGAGATCAGCACCCCGGTGCTGATCAGCTCCAGCAACCCCTCTGTGATCTCCCAGCACATGGAGAAAGCGGATGTCCCTCCCAGCTCTTCAGGGCAGGTAGGGAAGAAATCCCTGGGCTATTGGCATCTTGGAGTTGGGCGAGTGACCTTGGCCGTGTCTCAAGCCATATTTGAGGTTTAAGACTTGCTAAGCGTGCATAATACACTAATAACAAGTAATGGTGTGTGTACTGCATGTCAGAGCTATGTTTCCATGATTTCATTTCATCCTTGAACAGCCTGTGAGTTAAGTATTATTACTGTTATCCCCATTTATAGTTGAGGAGACTGAGACTTAAAGGGGCTCAACGAATTGCCCAAATTTTCACAGGTATTTTTCTTTCCTTTGCCAAGTACAACCTATTCCTGTCCCTTAGAGAACCTCCCACCAAAGAGACAATGACATCCATTTCCCAGAAAGGATTCCAGCATCCCAGTTTGAGATTCACCATCCCATTCTCTGACAATATGTGAGGCATCGAGTGGAAAGAAGGCAAAAGAAACAAAAAGAAACCATGAGTTATTGAGTGTTCTCAGGACTGCCTACGTACATAATTTGTGGGGCCCAGCGCAAAATGAAAATGCAAATCCCTTGCTCAAAAATATTTAATTTCAAGATGAGTGGGGTGCAATGGCTCATATTTGTAATCCTAGCACTCTGGGAGGTCAAGGCAGGTGGATTAGTTGAGCTCAGAGGTTCAAGACCAGCCTGAGCAAGAGTGAGATCACACCTCTACTAAAAATAGAAAAACTTGAGCCCAGGAGTTCCAGGTTGCCGTGAGCTATGATCACACCATGGCACTCTATGCAGGGCAACAAAATGAGACTCTATCTCAAAAAAACAAACCAAAAAAAAAAAAAAAAAAAAAAAAAACAAGAATTTCAAGATGGCAAGGGCAAAGCATTAAACCAACTGAATGTATGACTATCCATGTCACAAACCCATAAAGCCAGCCCTGGGTGTCTTCACGTGGGCCTCATAAGATGGACAGTGCTTAGCACTATGATGCCAGGCACATACCAAACACCAGATTGGCACTAACTCTTAATACCATTGTTATTAATCTTGGTCACTGAAATTGCCAACTGTATATTAATAGGCCAAGGAGCTGAAGTATTTCTAACAGCATGAGGCTGTTTAGGTTGAAGGGTACTTTAAAAGATGAAGTACTAGAGGTCTGAGACAAGGTGATTAAGAAGAACTGCATGTTGGGTATTCAGCTGAAAACACTCTTTGGAGCCACGCAGGTGGCAACTTGAGAGGACAAACCTCAACTTGCACTGATATATTTTTTTAAACAAGCTGTAAATCTTGTTTTTAAACATGAATTTCTACCTTGGGAATAAACAGCTTAATTGGACTGTAATCCCTTTTTAACAAGACAAGGAGGAAGAAGAAAGTCAAGGGCTCCTCAAAGACCTATGTGCTATTCTGAAAGGAAAACAATCACCTCCTACAACACTTTGTATCTTATACAACTGGCGGGATCTCTGACAGATGGGTTGCTCACCACCACCCCTGTGCCTTACACACACACACACACACACACACACACACACACAAAATTTCTCCTCACATATGCTCTCCTTGCATAAAAGAACCCATAAAACTTCTTATACACGTATTCCAAACACTTTTTTAAACATACATGCTTCGTGCTCGAAGTTCTCCTTCCACCACAGACACGCATACCACACACAGGCACACTCTAAAATGGGAGCCTTATGACTCACAATCAAGCCAAAGAGTCATAGAATTTTTTGAAATCATTCTTTAAATATAGACAGATATATAAAGTACAGCCCACACTCAGTAGAAATAAGTTAGCTCACTCAGCTATAAATTGGCTTCCAAAAGAATTTTGCCCCGAGTCATTTTCCCAGGTGCCTTTTAAATTCTTATGTCTGATCATTTACCTAAATCCTAGTAGGATTCAAAACAAGTATTATTCCTTCCTAGTTCTCAAAAATAGTGAGAATTTCTAAGTATGGCATTCACACACCCTACCTCTACCCAGGGAAGAACTGCACAGTATTGATAGCCTTTTCTCAATCCAGATGGTGGCGGATTATAAGTGTTTCTACATGTTTGTCCAACTCCTGTCAAAGCACACTTAAAATGCCCCACTTATGAGCTATACCTAAAGATGAGCAGAAAGTTGAACAAAGTTTGCCTGCTTCCTTTTTCTCCAGCATCTTTGAGAGCTGTGATTGTGTCTAGCTTATCAAGACGCACCAGGTTACCTAGAGTATAGTAGGTTCTCAGTAAATCAAGGAATTGAGACTATGACTTAAAAGTCTGGGCAGATGGTGGTGCCATAAACTTAGGAAAGACTGGAGGAGGAATTAGTTTCCCATAGAAAATTCACAGACCATTGTAGCTGTTTCAGCCAATAAGCATATGCTGAGGGCTTACAATGTGCTAGTAACCATTGAGCACTGGCAGAACATGAACAAGAACCTCAAACTTAAACTAACATGAGATGGATGGATGGACAGACGGACAGATAGCTAGATAGTCGGCCTTGTAGACAGATCGGTAGACAGACAGATAAATAGATAGGATGATATTTTCTGATAGCCAAGTCTTCTTTTGCTGCCAATCTTTTATCTAAAAATGTGGCGAAAGCCCTTTTAAGGGAAGTATTACCACCACTTTGCAACAAAGTAGTGAAGGCCCCCCCACAAGAAAAAAATTTGGCCTAGTTCATGTAATTAGCAAAGAACCTGGGTTGAACTTGAAATTGTCCAATTCTAGGACATAAACTCTTGGCACACTAAATGTGCTGTCAACAGAGACCACATAAGGCCGTGCATCGTGCCAACACAGCTGATCCTGGGTGGCAGCCTCCCTTTTCTTGGTTGTCTTCACTTGACTCCTTTTCAACTCTAAGGCCTTCTGGCATCCTCTTCCCCACCCACCCCTGAGTAAAGAGTTTGTCCTAAGTGTTTTGCAACTGAAGAAGATTTCCACTTACTTTGTTCCCATGTGAACCACCAACTGTGTCCAAACATCGTATGTGGTGCTAACAGCACCAAGAGTCCGTGGCTGCCTGCTTCCCTTCCCACAGTAGAGACAAGTCTCGGATTGTCCCTCAAGTCTCAAACACCAAAGGCCAGTGTCTGTCACCTCCTCATGAAGAGAAGTAAAGCAAGGAGTTCTGTTTCCCTTTGTCATTGTGTCTTTCCACCTGCCACTTCTGGGTACAGCACCAGGAAATGACCTCAAAGATGTTCTATAACTACAGAGTAAAAACAATTGTACTTGAAAACACCTTGGGATTAAACTTGAAAACACCTGTAGATGCTGAGTCAGTTCTGTGGAAAACTACAGGGGAGGAGGTTGAGACTAATGCAGTTGGCCTTTGGGGACTCTTAGAGATTATCTGTCCGTCTGCACTGAGGAGTGCCGTAGAAGGAGAACGTTGAGTGCACAGGATGCCAGGTAGAAAGGCTTCCTTCAGCAGTGCCTGCTTAGGGGGAGTTGTGAATTTGACTTGCTTCAGGATGTAGGTAGAGCCTTCTTGCCCCCATCTCACACACTCACAGGACAACAAGGTGCTCTGGTTTTCCTCAAAGGTTCTGCTTCCTTTTTCTCCCTTCTACCTCCCACTCCTCCCTCCCATCTCCCCAAAGCCCCTCCTCCTCTGTCACACATCCAAGGTGGTGGAATTGTACAGCTAGAAAGCTCTTCCCCTTGCCTCCTGCATTCAATGGTCAGGAAGCTCACTGTGCCACCTACATGGGTACATTACTGTTCTCTAGTCCAGGCTTTTGCCTTAGTTTGGGTCCCCTTCTCTTGCTCAGACTGTTGCCCCAGACTCCTTTCTGGCCTCCCAAAGTTCTTAGTCTCTCCCCCTCGCCCTACCCTGTCCTTCCACCCCATCCATTCTTCCAATCTCAGCTTCCAAAATCACATCTAGAAAACTCAAATCCATTCAGCCGCTTCTCTTCCTCAAACCAATAATTCTCATTATTGAGTGGCCACAAGAAGCTAGCAGTTATACTAAATGATTTGCAAACAGTGTGACTCTCTGCAAAACTGTTCAAGATAGATATTGTTATGCCCATTTTACCAAATGGGAAAACTTTGGGACAGAAATATTAGGCAATTTGTTTGAAGTCCCCAAGCTAGAAACAAAGCCAGGATTTGAGGATAGACCTATGTTTTCTCCCCTAAATGTGTTCTTAGCATGGCATTCTAGACCCTCCATGACCTGAAGGCCTTGCTTCACCTTCCAGCACCCCAGCACCACCCTGTGTTCACAGCACATTCTTTATACTTGTGTTAGAACACACATCTGCTCGAATATATAACACCTTTCTACCATATACACACACACACATCTTATCACCATCCTCATTGTGCTGAAAACTTCTCAAGGGTAAGGATGGTATTTTATTCACTTAACATTGATTGTGAGTTTCCAAAAACCCTTTCTGATTACCCAGAAAACAAAAGAGATCAGAGAGAGGGAGAAGGACTGATCACGCCTGGGCATCGCCAGGATGATGACAAGTCCAAGCCTCTTTCCTGGGATCTTGGGAGGATGAGCTGTCATGCTCTCCCTTTAACCCCATGTTTGAAATAGTCTGGGGAAAGTTTCCAGGAGCTAGCATTATTCTAAGTCCACATCTTCTGCAAGGGTATCTCTTTGTCCCTGACTTGTATGGAGGTCTCCCAACCCAACTTGATGGTGCTCAAGGCTGCCATGAAAAATGGTTTTTACTTATTATTAAGATAATTTCCCCCCTTTGGACATGCTCTTAATGCAAACTTATATTTAAGATTCTTAGCTAATCCTCCCTGGAAGGTAATTTACAGAGATAAATTAACCCTATGTTTATATT
>CAUYPK010156106.1:0-19955 GCA_963574355.1 Loris lydekkerianus
CGTCGGGGTGGGTTAGTGGTGCTAACCACCCCGGGGCCACCTTGCTCAAATTCCTGTTTGATAAATATTTTTATCACCGGGGATTTCAAAAAAAAAAAAAAAAAAAAAAAAAAAAAAAAAAATGAGGTGGGTTCAGAAAGGCTAAGAGGCTGGACGAATAAAGGCCATTCGGCTTGTGAGAGCCCAGGCCTAGAATGTGGAAGTATCTGGTTCAAGATCATACCTTCTTCCCACTGGGCCACACTACAGGCCACTCTGCCCTGATTGTCATTCACAAAGAAGTGCACTTTCCAAAAGGCAAATTCCAGTGCTCTCAAGTTTGAAGGGCCTTGAGAATTTAGGCTACATAATTCTGTGGCATGAAGGATGTTCGCCTGAAGGATGTGATGAATACTTTCCTCATAAGCCCCCTCCAGTGAAGAGCTCACACTGATAGGGCTCTGTTTCCAAAGATGCTGATCTCTGCCTTTTTGGACTCACCCCAAATACCCACTGCACAGATGTAGGACAAGGTCCAAGGAGTCCAATCGCTGCCTATTCAGGGAGTACACTTGCTTAGCTCTTGTTCTGGATCTTCTATTTAAAGCAATACCACAAAGTTAATAAAACTTAGCATTTTCCAAAGCTGTATCATCTCGATGAAATTTGCAAAATATTTCTTTCCTTGGCGTACTTCCTATCCCCACTTCTGACTTGTCCAGATGCTTTCTGTATATAGAATCAAAGGGGATGGGGACAGGACATTCTTCCCCATGTAAGGTCATGGCCATTTATCACCTGTTGCTTTGTTAATTGCACACTGTCACCTTCACATTATGAGTGACTCACAGGGATTAAAAATCCATCCAAAACTATTAATTGGCCTCATCTAATAATGACTCAGTAAATAAGTAGATTTGGCATCCTGAACTGTGATTAATATACTGCTAATTGGCCCCCTGGACCTGCCAAGTACAAAAGTCCCAACCTGTCCTTGGAAACCTGCCAATGCCCAGTTCCATGGAGTGGCCAAGAGCCAGGACCTCTTCAAAGGGGGAGGCCACAAGCACAGTCTCTGTTCCTGCTACTGCTGGTGGAAGGAGGGTGGGAGGAATCCTCATATAGCAGCCAGTTAAGACCCACATTTTATAGAGAGAAAACCAAGATCCTAACACAGGAATTACTTATTTGAGCAGGTGAATAGTCAGGCTGCCAAGTCTCAAGAATAAAGCATAAGTTCCCCCCGTGCATCCTGGGGTAGGGGTGGAGAGAAAAGGGAGGAGTCAGAATCCGTGCCATATTATGTGTGACCCAGGTCCTCAGATCTAAGATACTGAATCTGGAACCTCTTTAAGTAAATCTCATAGAGCAAAAAGAAGCCCTGCCACCTTCTGTCTTTTGGTCTTTCTCTCCTAATATTTTCTCTCTATCTCTATCTCTATCTCTATTTCTATCTCTATCTCTATCTCTATCTCTATCTCTATCTCTATCTCTCTCCTCCTCTCTCCCCCAACCTTCAACTCACAACTTCCAGCAATATGTTCAGGCTTGAAGGCTCATTCCAGACTCGCTAGGTGGGGACATATGTGAAAAACCATTTAAAACTTCTAACTACCTGGTGAAATATGTTTACACATTCTTGCAGCTATTCACTTTCTCTGATCTACCTTTTTTTTAGCAGTAAATCTTCTACCAACTAGAACTCAGTAAATTACACAACAAAAATTGTAAATTCTCACAAAGGTGCCAAGAACATATATTGGGAATGAACATCCTGGTCAATAAATGGCATGGGGGAAGTTCAGTATCCATTTGTAGAAGGATAAAACTAGATCCCTATCTCTCACCATATATAAAAATCAACTTAAAATGGATTAAAGGTTTAAATATAAGACCTGAAACTATGAAACTACTAGAAGAAAACATAAGAGAAATGCTCTAGGTCATTGGTCTAGGCAAAGACTTTCTAGTTAAGACTTTCAAGGAATAAGAGACAGAAACAAGAATAGACAAGTGGGACTAAATAAAACTTAAAATCTTCTGAACAGCAAAGGAAACAAAAGATTGAAGAAACAACCTATAAAGTGGAAGAAAATATTTGTGAACTATACATCTGACAAGGGACTAATATACAGAATATACTAAAAACTCAAACAACTCAACAGCAAGAAAATTAGTAATCCAATCTAAAATGCACAAAGGATCTGAAAAAAAATTCTCAAAAAAATGACATTATAAATAGCCAATAAGTGTATGAAAAAAAAGTCTAACATTGCTAACCATTAGGAAAATACAAATCAAAACCACAATGAGATATCTATCATCTTACCTTGGTTAGAATGGCTATTATTAAAAACACAAACAATAACAGTGGCAAGGATGCAGAGAAAGGGGGATGCTTATATTCTACTAGTGGGAATGTAAATCAGTACAGCCATATGGAGAACAAATATGGAGGCTTCTAAAAGATAAAACCTGAAAATAGAACTACCATATTATCTAGCAATCCCATTTCTTGGGCACGTAACCAAAGGAAATAAATGTAGAGATAGCTGCATCCCATGTTTATTGCTACAATCTAGACGACAACAGCAATATGGAATCAGCCTGCATCCAACAGATGATTTGACAACAACATGTAGTCTATACACACAGTGGAATGTTATTCAGCCCTAAAAAAAAGAAGGAAACTCTGTCATTTGTGGCAACATGGATAGAACTGGAGGTTGTTATGTTGAGGGAAATAAGTCCAGTATAGAAAGATAAATATCACATATTCTAATTTATATGTGGGAACTAAAAAAAGTTGATCTCATAGAAGTCAAGAGTATAATTGTGGTTACTGGAGGCTGGGGAGGGTGGGGAAAGAGGTGGTTGGGGGAGTTTTGGTTAATGGATACGAGATTACAATGAGATAGAAGGAATGGGTTCTGCTGCTCTATAGCACAGTATACAATAAATTGTCTTTAAATATGGTTAAATATGTAAATATATATACATTTTCAAAAAGGTAAAAGAGAGGATTTTGAATGTTCCAAGCACAAAGAAATAATATGTGAGACTGTAGGTAAGGTAATCACCCTGATTTAATCATTATACATTTTAGACATGTATCAAAATATCACTCTGTATCCCATAAATATGTACAATTATTACTTGTCAACTACAAATAAAAGTAAAATGGTAGATTCTCAGAAGTAGGAGGGATCTGTTCTCCGAGGAGTCCACTTTCTCAAGGTTGCCTCTGGTCCCTGTTGTGTATTCAGTCCTTGGAGAATCACCCCTGTGCCACAAATGACAGTGTTTCATTTTTTTTTTAAGGCTGAATAACATTCTATTGTGTATATGTACTACATTTTCTTTATCCGTGCTACTCCTGGAAATAAGCTGGCAGATAAATCTGATGTCACCATCCTACAAATTCCACTTACCCCTAACCTGCCTTCCCTCTAGGAAATGAGGCTTGCTCCATTGGGGACAGAGGAGTATAGACACTGCATCAATGAAGAGAAGTGTTAAAGAATTTGAAGCTATGTATTATAACCTCCACAGCTGTCTAATTCGAATAAGCCGGCTATGGAAAGGTGCAAGGCTTTCCTGGGCCTTAGCTCTCTCTACTTTTGGATCAAAAGTCCAGTGAACTAAACCATTCTGATTCAGTTCGAGAAGCCAGAGAGCACAGTTGCCCCCAACCCCTACCGTACCTGTGCACGTCAGCTGGTCAGAAAATAAATGAAAGTGGTGACTGAAATTAAATTAAGGTATCCTTTCAGAATGATTGGAAAGGATATAAGGAGAAAGTCCACTATAGGAAATCTGTCTTGCTTTGTGAATACAACATTGGTTCCCCCAGTAACACTGGGCAACTCCATTCTGGTCTCTAGAGTTGACGTCTTCATCCCTATAGTAGTGATGTTTCCTGTGCTACATTTAGAGGAGCAAACAGAGCCCACTATGTAGCACTGAGAGTGTGATTGCTTGTGCTTAAAATACTCATCATTTCTCATGCTGTTTGCGTCCTCATGACTAATCGTCACAGCTTTCCTGCCTCTCCTTTGCCGTGTTTCCCTCCAGTGCTTGCCAATCTGCCTTTCAGGCTTCCTCTGAGGATCCTCCTTTCCTGTTATTTTAAATGCAAGTCGAGACTGTATATTTTCTCACATCTCACATGCCACAGGGTCTAGAAATGGCACAGGTGTATTTATTGATCCAATCCATGACTCTTCCACCTTTGTGTATGACAGAACAAAACAAAAACAGCAAAGACATTTCCATTTATTTGAGCCCGGGTCATTCAGGTACACCTCTGTCTTTCTTTACTTATCCAACCTTCAGGTATTTTTCTATTCTCGTAGCCGCAATAGTCCCACTTATTGAGTCCTTGTCATCTGCCTCACAGCATCCTTGTGCACCCTAAGCTTTGCCATCATCCTGGATGACTTCAGCATCCATATATGTGGCTAATGCATCCAGCTTTCCAGTTTCTTAGTTGCTTGGCTTCCCTGTTTCCAAAGATCCTCGTCTCATTTCATCTCAGCTACTTACTCTCACAATCACACCGTAGACCTTACTATTTCCTGTTATTGTCCCACCATAATCAGTGTTTAAAGCATCCCACTACGACAACAAACTGCGACCATTCTTCACCATCTGGGGGCCCACAAACCTTTGACTCTTTTGTTGCTCTCAATTTGTCGACCCCTTCCCTACTGTCTGACGTCTTATGCTATTTGGATTGCTTGGCTCATCCCTTCAGTTACACCCTTGCCAATGCCTTTCTTACCAACAGCTATTTCAAACCGTATCTACCATCCTCAAACCTTTAACTCTCCCCTAACTCGCCCTCCTGAGTGAGCACAGGATCTCACTCCCTAGTTCACGCACACGCACAGTGGAAGCCATCAGAAGGAAATTCCCCTGTGTTATGGAGAGCAAACCTGCAGTACTCCCTATGCTAGCACCCATCTATACGTCTTCCCTTCATTTGTGTTAGAGAAGGTGATTATCTTTCTGTTTTGACAGAATCCCTCCCACCTTTCCATGCATCACACTGGTCCTAATTTCTCATAGACTTATCCTAGAAATATCCCTTCCCTTTGTGTGGTCAACTGCTACCTCTTCTTGGGAATTTGAGTGGGAGCAGAGCTGGGCCTCTGATTACTTGGCCAGGCTGTTGTGTGCCTTTTACCAGAAACAAATTAAGTACATTGCTAGAGCATAGTGGTTGAGTCTCTAATGCAAGGTATAGGGGAGTTAACCATTGTGGTGTGAGAATGAAGACGTTACAAATTCTATCTATGCCTTTAAATTTGTAACGTGAGACAGATATGTCCCTTTCTGATGTGGAGTATGCATGTGGGCATGTTGTCTCATGTTGTCCATCTGCGTGAGAGTCCTGAGTCTCGTGCTATGGGAGAGGTCTCCCGAGATAAGGAAAAAGATGTGCAAAATTCTAGCGTAGACAATAGGGCCCTCAGGACTCCACATCAGCATTTTAAACAGGTGATAGGTGCTGAGTTATATGGACTGATAAACCAGATTTTTCAAATAACAGCTTTATTGAGATATAATTCACATACCATAAAATTCACCCCTTCAAAATATAAGATTTTGTGGTTTTCAGTCGATTCAGAGATGTGCTACCATCACCACTATCTAATACCAAAGCGTTTTCACCACCCTGAAAAGGAGACATTGTGCTCATAAGCAGTCACTTCTCATTTCTATCCAATTGTTCCCTTAGCCCTAGGCAACCACTAAACTACTTCCTTTGTGTATGGACTTGCCTATCTTGAACATTTTGTACAAACAGAATCATACAGTATGTGGCTTTTCTTTCTCTTATCCTCATGTTTTCAAGTCTCATTCACATAGCAGCACAGATCAATATTTCATTTCTTTTTATAGTTAAATTATATTCATTCCGATGTATAGATACATCACATTTTGTTTACTTATTCATCAGTTAACAGACATTCAGGTTGTTTCTACTGTTTTGTTGTATGAGTAGCACTGTTATGAATATTCATGTATAAATTTCTGTGTGGACATACGTTTTCACTTCTCCTGGGTAAATAGGAGTGCCATTGCTGGGTCATATGGAAAGGTATGTTGAGCTTTTTCATTAACTGTTCCCCAAAGCAACAACAATCCCACCAGCAATTTACAATCCCACCAGCAATGTATCATGGTTCCAATTTGTTCTCATTTTTTGAAACATACAATGAAAGAAAATATTTGCAGATTATATAGGGTAGCCATGAAGTTTGTGTGCAACTTAAAATAATGATTTTTAAAAATAGACAATTATTTTAAAATTGCACACGGACTTTATGGCCACCCTGTATATCTGAAAAGGGGCTTGTATCTAGAATATAATATGAGCTGTTAGAATTCAAAGAAGGCAAATTATCTAGCTAAAATGATTGAAGGATCTAAGAAGACATTTCTCCAAAGACTTTATGGAAGTGACTAAAAAATATGTAAAAGATACTCAACATCATTAGTTTTTAGGGACATGCCAGTCAAAGCCACAATGAGACACCACATCACACCCACTAGACTGGCTAAAATAAAAAAGATACCCAATTTCTAGTCAACTCACCTTCACAAAGTAGATAAGTGCCTTAAAATTTCTTGCAAGGAATAGCAGATTGAAGATAAAGCTAACAATATAAGCATAAATGAATGACAAGAAAATGGCATCACTGACACTTCAACTAATGTGGGAACAAACCCTTAGTAACCTACACGACAAGTAATCAGATGTGACAAAAAAATTGCAAAAACTTGAAATTATCACCAGACAGTTTGAAATATGATATTCCATCACTATTGTTAATGGCAACCTTTACATTTAGTGTATATTACGCCTTGAGAAATTAAAAAATTTCAAGGTAAAGCCATCAAGATTCATAAAATATTTATAGATATTGTTTAGGACATCTTTATATTCTCATTTTTTTAAATCCAAAGTTTAAATATGCTTTATATAATAATATAGACATATATCTATAATATAGAGATTATCCCATGGTACATATTTATAATCTATAAATAAATATTTGTATATTCAGATAGATGATCAAAAACATTTACCTGAATGATGAGCAATGGAAAAAATATGCAGACTATTGTTTTATAGTTCAGATCTGAACTTATGTCCTGCCTGAAACCCTTCCTGATTGGTTGACTTTAAAGAAGCCACTTAGCCCCTATGTACTTAGTTCTTCATCTGAAAAATGGTACTCTTGACAACATCTGCCTCATGGAGTTATTGCGAGGATTAAATTATACAGTGCATTTTAAAGAGCACAGTGTGTGGCATATGCTCAATAAATATCACAATGAAGATGTTGACAGTGATGATGAGTTCTTGCAGGAGGTGGACAGGAGAGAGAGAGTCCAATCCAATAACACACTAGAATTAAATACGCAAAGTGGTCCCATTGCTGCCCTTACCCTATGGTCTTGTGTGCTACTTGTTCTCATTTTCTGTAAAGTTCTTCCTCCTCTCCTCAAGGTTCCCCGTCAATTCTAGAATCTCCAAACATCATTCTTCCTGACTCACCAGAGGATAGGAAAAAGCATCTGTTATTTTATCATGTCAAGGATTTTAGTCCTTGTTGATTTTGCTTCTTCCACCTTTTCTGTGCCTGCTGGCTGTGCCTCTCATGGCCATGTGGCCCTAATAAGATGATTTTATAAACAAGAAATCTTTTCTCTAATAAAATTTAGCTTTCCTCCAGGTCCAACACCAAACCACAGCCAGCTCTTAAAATAACAATTTTTTCCCCCACCATAAATGAGCAAATGAATAATTGAATGAAGAGCCTCCTTCTCTCCTGCTGAAAGACCTCAGGGCCTCCTTTCCAATCAAATAAGCTGCCTCAGTCTGTGATCTCCCACATCCCTTAGGAGCTGCCCTTCATTCTGTCACTTCGGGCTAATTTGACTTTCTTAAACTCTCTTCATGTCACTCTGGGCACTGGTACCAGCTGGGGTGAAGGGAGGTTTCAGGAAGGTGGAAATAGAGATTGCCCACTTTACAGAGGAGAAAGCAGCGGGGCATAGCAGCATGAACTGCAGCAAACTTTCCTGTGAGTTTGCTTTTGCCTCAAAGAAAAGGGGATAGAACTACATAAGAGAGGGGACCTTGTAAACCATACCTGGTAGTATTTTGTATTCCCTTAGTATCCAGGGACAGAAAAAGGGCTGAACACTACTGAATTCCATCAAGAATAAACCATGCACCGGAAGATTCAGTCTGTTAAAATTGGCTACCAACAGTGGCCATCCTTGGAAAAAGGGATTAGCTTAGTTGTTATTTTCATCTTTTACATTTTTATACTTTTCAAAACTTACATAATTGTCAAGTGCTGGTTTTCTAATCAGTCACTGTATAATTTCAAGTGAAAAACCCAGGATTCAACTTTACAGATACAGTGTGATCTCGCTTTTGCACAAACATTTGTACGTATAGTAATATACAAAAAAATGCCCTGCAACAATGCCTTTTTTCCTGAGCAATGTGATTTCATTTATTTTCCCTATACTTTTGATATGTTACAAATTTTATACAATAATCACAATTTTTAAGCAAAAAAAAAACCATTTAAAATTTAAATTAAAAAAAAAAACAATTAAAAACTTAAAATTCAATTTAAATATCCCTGTTTCGCTACCAAGACAGTAGCAAAATAGACTCTAGTCCTGCCCCCACCCCCTCCTCAGCAATGAGCCCAGACACAGTGTCATCGTTTTTGAGCTTTGATTTGATAGCATTTTGCCCCTCAGTTTTGGGACCAATGTAAACTACTAGGCCTCTGTTTTTGCCAAATTATAGAGTCCTGGGAAAGTCCCAGGAATACATATGCACGCCCTTCACTGCCTTTCTTAAAGTTCACCCAGGTGCACCACAAGGCAAACCAGTGTTCCAAGGCAAAGGTAGCGATTGCTGTGGACAGCGGGGCCAGGCGTCAGCCATTGTGATCCCAGGGCCAGCCCTGAGGCTCGTACCAGCCATCCAAGTGTGCTTGGCAAGCCCATACCTCTGCCAATTCTGTGGCAGTTATATCACCAAAACAGAATGACATTGCAGCACTCACATAATGTTGCCTGTTCAGCGGTATCCTCCACTTTCTTAGTGAGTTCCCTGCAGGGGTCCCACAGAACTGGAGAAGGAAGGTCCTCAGATCCTGGCACAGTCCTTGATGACCCAAATCCCTCCTATTTTCCTCTCTTTAGCCCTTTGGGCTGATGCTAGTGCCAATTCAAACTTACAGGGAGCTTGGGATGCTACCATGTGCCTCAACTCATTGTGGCTTACATATAGCCCACAACCTTACTTTTTCCTAACTTCACTCTCATGAAGAGAGAGACAATACTTGACTCTTCACTCAGAAAAATAGGAGTACTCAGAGGAGAACTATATGATACCCTTACCCCACCTACTCTCTGCAACTAACTGTACCCATATACTCTGTCTTGTGCCTATTACCATACACCAATTCCCCATGACTCTTCCTAAAGTCCATCTTGCTGTTCACATAGTAGAACACATTCTTTCTCTTGTGCATCATCAATTCTTTACTCTCTACTTGTTTTTCTTTCCCACCACTATTCAAACATATGGTTATTCTTCCAAATCAACAAAACACTCTCTTTGCCCACTTCCCCTGCTATGTAGTGCCTCATTTCTAGATTGGCTTTAGGGTCATTTACATAATGTAGATAGGGTCACTCCCTATCTACATTATGTAAAATTCTTCATTTCCAATTTTCTTGTAAATCTACTCCAGTCATTCCTTGCTTGCTCCTGACAATGACAAGAACAACAGCAAGAACAACAACAACAGCACACACATACTCTCCACCGCAACTGGTTTTTACAAGGTCAACAATCACCTTGACCATTAACTCTATTGATTAAGCCTCAGTATTTATCATACATGATTTATTAATGGCATTTGTCACTGTTAATCACAGAGTCCTCTGTGGTACACTTTTCTTATAGTTTCCTAGTCTCAGTCTCCTTTCCTTACTCTTACTCACCAGCATGAACTAGTCATGTTGGAGTGATCTAGGAAACATTCTCTGAACCACCACTCCTCTCTATCTATATTCACTTTCTGTCTCCTGCTTTGAACAGCATCTATATACTACTAATGTCCATATTTTCTCTTTCAAATTGCATACCAATATATCCAATTGACTATTTAACATCTACTCTTAGAGTTTTAATAGACATCTCAAACTAAATATGTCTAAAATTCTACATATGATTACTCCCATAATTTGCTCCATCTACAACCTTCACTATGCCAATTAATGTGAATTTCAAATTCTGAGTTGCTCAGGCCACAAACCTTAGAATTGTATTTTTTAAATTAAATCATAGCTGTGTACATTAATGCATTTATGGGGTACAATGTTATTCTTTCTCTTTCATACTTCATAATAATCCTAATAATCCATCAATAAATGTTGCTTCAAATAGTATATATATATACTATTTGAAGCAACATTTATATATATATAACATATATATATGGTAGCAATGTAGATGCTAACAAATATTCCAATTATTTCTTAGCATCTACATTGCTACCACAGTGATCCAAGTCACCATCATCCCTCCTGACTGGTCTCTCTGATGCTATTTTGTCCTCCTAATAGTTCACATTCATCTTAGTTATCAGAGTGGCTTTTGAAAAACTTAGTCACGATTTTCTGCTATAATAGAGTTAACTGGTACCAAGCAAGAGTTAAGTTATTAACAACCATAAAACTGTACAAAATATATGATACAACTGTTTTCAGGCATTAAAGAAAAGGAAGCACATGACTCTAATAGCTAAGACAAGTTATGCCTCAAACTCACCTCCTTCCCTGAAGCCTACTCTAGACCCACCAAAATGAAGTCTCAAACTAAGCTTTGATAAGCTCTGCATGGTAGAAAGTATTTGAAGGCTGAATCCAAAGATACATTGGCATTAAACCTTTGGCTTTCACAGATCTCCCTAACCAAAGCATAAAGTCAAGGCAAAATGAGTTTAAGGTGGCCAGCCAGATCACCTAGACCAAAAATTAACTCTATTCAGAGGAAAATAACAGAATTTAGAGACTCGACAATGTATCATCCACGTCTTTTATAAAATCGTAACTAGATTTAAAAAGAAACAAGAGAATGTGACCCGTTAGTCAAGACAACAGGAATCAATACAAAATGATCTGTACATTGTTCAGAAATTAGATTTAGTATGTAACATTAAAGCAGCAATTATAAATATATTTAAAGAATTACAGAAATTAAGCTCTTAAGTAGTGAATAAATAGAAAATCTCAGTAAAAAAATAGAAAAAATAGAAAAAGGAAACTCTATAACTAAAAAGTAAAATAACTTAAATATATAATATACAAGTTAAGCATTCCTAACCCAAAAATTCATAACCCAAAATGCTCCAAAATTCAAAAAATTTTGAGCATCAACAGGATGCTCAAAAGAAATGCTCATCGGGGCATTTCAGAGTTCAGATGTTTGGATTGAGGATGCTCAACTGATAAAAATCATGCAAAATGATCTATTTTTAGAAATTATTTTTTACTTTTATTTATAAATATTAGTTGTCTATTTTTTGAGACTGAAAAAAAAAATAAGAAGTTAACTGATGACTCCACACTGAATCTCAGAGTCAAAGCATTCTACAATAGACATACTCTTATTTGACAATGTGAATGTTACTTTCTCTGCATTATTATTATTATTGCTTAATATTTCCATGTAGCAATTGTCTGATTCCTTTTCTGAATGTATTTATGTTCGTTCGTTCTTTACGAGGTTTTTGCTTCTAGTCCTTATTTTAAACATTGCTTCTGTTATTAAAATTTAAGCCTTTTTAATTGGGTGAAGGCACAAAAATGGAAACCTAATAAACACATGTATATGTAAAAATAAAAATAAAAAAAAGAATCACAGGAATGGAAAAAAAAAGAATCATGCAAATGTTCCAACACTTTTTAAAAAATAAAAAAATCTGAGTTTCAAACATTTCAGATAATGCAATCTATATTAAGTATAATATCTGTGTGCATGTGTATGTGAATAACGATGGGATTGCCAGTAAATTGGGAATGGCAGAAGAAAGAGTAATCATGAAGACAGATTAATAGAACTTATCTAATTTGAGGAAAAAAAGAGAAAAATGATGGAACAGAGAGACTCAAGATTTTTATGGCAATATCAATGATTTAAAATGCATGTAAGTAGAGTTCCATTAGAAGAAGACAATATACAAAGCAGAAAAAATATTTTTTCCAAGCATGATAAATACAAATAAATAAATGCATAACTTTCTAGGAACATATAATAAATATATATATATATATATATGTGTCATATACATGAAATATATATGAAGAATATATATATATATAAAGACAGAGAGAGAGATTCAAATGAATCAGGAAAAACCTGAACTAAGAAACAGCCAGATTCTCATGGAGTTGAAGATTGTACAATGACTGCTTCAGTAAATGATAAAACAGGCAAACAAAGAAAACTCAATGACGATCTGAACAGCAGCATTTACAAAGCATTACAATAATCAACTGCAGGATGTATATTAATGTCATATACAAATAAGATTCAAAAAATAAGACTCAATGAATTTCTACATATTGAAATCTTTCACAAATGTCCTATAAATAAAACATCACTAAGTTTGAAATCTTTGTCAAGGTATCTAATAAATCACTAAATAGTAAGAAATTTAATAACACAATTTTAAATCAGATAGTTGTCCAAAAAACATAAAGGAAATTTTAAAGTACTATACATTAAATGACATAAAACACTGCATATCAAATTTGTGAGATACAAGTGAAACAATGCTTAGAGGTAAATTTAGAGATTTAAAAGCATATATTAAACATATTTCAAAACAATGCTCTGTGTTTCCATCTTAATAAGCTGGAAATAAAAATGAAAAAATTAAATGAAAAGTAAGACAATACAAAGGAATAACGAAATTGAAAGTATAAATAAAATATAAAACAAATAATAATTTAACAAAGGAGAAAATTGGATCTTGATATAAATTAATACAAATGAAAAATCCAAAGTAAAATTAATTAAGGAAAAAAGGAAAAAATACAACTTTTTAATATTAAGACTTAGAGTGGTTATCACTAAAATTTCTATATACTTTAAAAGGGTAATAAGGAAATATTATGAACAAGTTTATTCTAGTTAATTTTATAACATAGATCAAATGGTAACATTTCTTGAAAACATACTACCAAACCTGATTTAAGAAGGATATACAATCTTAACAACTAAAATATTTTAAATACTTAAGTTATAATTAAAAACTTCTCTCACCAAATTAAAAACAGGCTTAAGCAATTTTGCTGATGTATTTTTTAAAACATTGGATAAGAAATTAAACCAATCTTATATAAAACTTTTTAGAAAACATAGGAAGACCTAACTAATTTTGTAAAGAAAGCAAAACCATGCAAGAAGTGAAAAACATAGATCAATATTCTTCATGAGTATGAATGCAGAAATTCTCACGGGAATATTAGCAAATTGAGTCAAAATCATAATATATCATGCCCAAATATAGTTTATACCATCAATGCAAAGTTAATTTCACATTCAAAAATCAATCATTATATTTAACCACATTAAAAGAATAAAGAAGAAAAATCATACGGTTGTTTCAATAGCATTAGAAAAGAAATAATTAACAGAAGTTAGCATTCACTCATTATAAAAGCTTCCAGGAAATAAACAATGGAGGGAAATATCCTCAATCTCTTAAAATATATGATCATACTATGTAACCCTGCCAAGAAGAGGAACAATGCAAGAATATTTACTCATGTCACTTCTGCTCCATATTGTACTGGAAATTATAGCCAGAGGAATAAAACAAAAAGAATAAATATAAAGCATGTAAGTTAGAAAGGAAGATGGAAAATGTCTCTATAACACAACTCCACATAGAAAGTTCTAAGAAGTCACACACACACAAAATTTCTACACAAATTTGTCAATAGATCACAAAATGTTATGATACAATGTCAATATGCTAATAACAATTATACCTCCAAATGATAGCAGTAAACGATTGGAAAGAAATAACAAATGCCTTCAACAATAACTTCACAATACAAACCACCTAGGAGTAAAATAACATAAGTTATGGTAAATACACATACCAAAAATATCCCTGAGAAAAATTCAAAAAAATTAGGGCAGCATGTGTGGCTCAGTGGGTAAGACACCAGCCCCATATACCAAGAGTGGTGGGTTCAAAGCCAGCCCCAGCCAAACTGCAACAACAACAACAAAAAAAAATAGCTGGGCCTTATAGTGAGCACCTGTAGTCCCAGCTACTTGGGAGGCTGAGGCAAGAGAATCACGTAAGCCCAAGTGTTGGAGGTTGCTATGAGCTGTGACGCCATGGCACTCTACCCAGGGCAACAAAGTGAGACTCTGTCTCAAAAAAAAAAAAAAAAGTCAAGAAGATTAAATAAATAGAAATGCCATATTTGTGGATTGAAAGACAATAGGCACATGGCCTACAGACACATGAAAAATGCTCATCATCTTTAATCATCAGAGAAATGCAAATCAAAACTACTTTGAGATATCATTTAACTCCCATAAGAGTGGCTCACATAACAAAATCCCAAAACTACAGATGTTGGTGTGGATGTGGAAAAAAGGGAACACTTCTGCACTGTGGGTGGGAATGCAAGCTAATACATCCCTTTTGGAAAGAAGCATGGAGAATACTCAGGGATCTAAAAGTAGAGCTGCTGTTTGATCCTGCAATTCCTCTACTAGGTGTATATCCAAAAGGCCAAAAATCACTTTATAACCAAGATATTTGCACCAGATCGTTCATTACAGCTCAATTCATAATAGCCAAGTTATGGAAGAAGCCCAAGTGCCCATTGACGTATGAATGGATTAATAAATTGTAGTATATGTATACCATGGAATAGTATGCAGCCTTAAAAAAGATGGAGACTTTACCTCTTTTACATTTACATGGATGGAGCTGGAACATATCTCAAGAATGGAAGAAAAAATATCCAATGTACTCAGTACTATTATGAAACCAATTTGCAATCACTCACACTTTCATATGAAGAATAGATCACAACTATGACCCAAGATGAAGGAGGGAGGAGGGAGGGATGGGAGAGGAGGGGGGAGGTCATATGGAGGGAGGGTGAATGGTGGGATCACACCTATGGTGCATAATGCAAGGGTATATGTCGGATCTATTAGTACAGAGTATAAATGTCTTAACACAATAGTTAAGTAAGTGAGATGAGGTATATATTACCCATTGTGATGTAAGTGTTCCTAATTCTATATGAAATCAGCACATTGTACCCCATAAATGCATTAATGTATAAATGTCTATGTGTTTATGATTTAATAAAAAATAAAAAAAATATATATAAATACATAAATAAAAAGGAAAAGAGCAGATCTTACTTAACAAGTGAGAAAAAAAAGATGTCTATTCCCTCAAATTGAGCTCTACATTTAATGCAATTTTAATCAAAATGCCAGTAGATTTTTTAAATTCATTTTTAAAATTTTCAAGCAAGAATCCTATGTACTCAATTCTGATATGAGGACAATTGATGACCTAGTACACCATGGTGGATGGGGGAAGGGGAGTGCAGGGAGAGGGAAGGAAGGAGAGGGTGGGGTGTCAGGGGGTGTGACACACCTATTGGGGACAGAACGTAATTATAAGAGGGACTTTACCTAACAAATGCAATCAGTGTAACCTGGTTCTTTGTACCCTCAATGAATCTCCAACAATAAAATTTTTTTTTTTCACAGATATAGAAAGATACTAAGGTAGTTAAAACTGTTTTGTAAAAGTAAAACAGAATAAAGGGCTTCCATTACCTGATTTTGAGATTTAACATAAAGTTGCCCCAAAGCAGCAGTGTATATATAACACTTAGACATAAAAGATCACTGGAACGGGGAGGTGCCTGTGGCTCAAAGGAGCAGGGCACTGGCCCCACACCGGATGTGGTGGGTTCAAACCCAACCCCATTAAAAAAAAAAAAAAAAAAAAAAAAAAAAACTGCAAAAAATAAAATCACTGGAACAGAAAAGTGAGTTCGGAAATAGGCCTGTGCATATACATTTCATTGACATTAAAGGAATGTCTCAGCCTTTTCATGCTATCATAAAAATACTATTTAAAAAGTAGCTTACAAATAACAAATTAATTTCTTATGGGAGGTTGAGAAGTCCAAGATCCTTGATGGAGCAGGCAGGTTTGATGTCTGACGAGAGTCAGTTTTCTCATAGATGGCTCTGCCCTCATGATCTATGTACCTCCCAAAGGCTCCATCTCATAATACCATCACTTTAAAGGTTAGATTTCAGCACATGAATTTGGGGGGTCACACAACCATTCAGACCATTAAAACCAAGATGTCAAGTCAATTCAATGAAAAAAAAATAAAGTCTTTTTAAAATGTGGTACTAGAAAAACTGGATATAACAATAAGGAATAAAATGAACCCTAATCCCCTTTTCACAGCATACACTACATTTAAATCAGAAGTTGAGCATAAATCTAAATATGAAAGCTAAGACTATAAAATTTCTATGTAGAAACTTTGGAGAAAAATTTTCATAAACTTAGAAAGATTTCTTAGCCAGGGTACAAAAATAGCTAATCATTAAAGAAGAAAAATAATAAATTATACTTCATCAAAGTTACAAGTCTCCACAGAGAAGAACAAAGTTGGAGGTCTTATGCTACCAGATTTCAAGATCTACGATAAGCTTACATTAATCAAGGTAGTGTGGAAATATCCTAAGGATTGACACATAGATCAATGGAACAGAAATTAAAGCCCAGTAGTAGACCCTTACTCACACAGTCTTTTGATTTTCACAAAGGTTTCAAAACAATTTAAGAGGGCAATAAAAACCTTTTGATCATATGGTGCTGGAATGACTGGATAACTGTCTCGATAAAAAAAAAATCTTTCCATCCTACTACACACTATAAAGAAAAATTAATTCAAGATGGATCATGTACCTCAGTGTAAAAGCTAAGATCCTAAACCTTTTAATGAAAAATGAAGAAGAATATCTTTGACAACTGGAAGTAGGCAAAAGTTTCTTAGGCTACAAAAAATAGTACTCATAAAAATTAAAATGGACTTAAAATTAAAATTTCTGTTCATAATAAGACATAATTGAAGAAGTGAGTGACAATCACAGATCGGAAGAAAATATTCCCCAAAAATACGTGACAAAAGACTGTTTTTCAAGATACACACACACTCACACACATAGCCCCTCAAACCATTAAATAAAAGACCAAAAAAAAAAAAAAAAAAAAAAAACCTTTAAAAATGGGAAAAATATTTGAGCAAATCATTCACAAGCAAAAAAATATATAAGTGTAATCCTTGCACTCTGGGAGGCCGAAGTGGGTAGATTGCTTGAGATCATGAATTCAAGGCTAGCCTGAGCAAAAGCAAGACCCCGTCTCTACTGAAAATAGAAAAACTAAAGCAAGAGGATCACTTGAGCCCAGGAGTTAGAGGTTGCTGTGAGCTATGATGACACAGCACTCTACCCAGGGCAACAGCTTGAGACTCTGTCTCAAAAAAAAAAAAAAAAAAGTATATATATATATATGACCAAAAAACACATTAAAAAGTATTCGACATCAGTAGTTATCAGGAAGATGCAAAATTAAACCAAAAGGAAATATGCAGACACACAGCTGAATGACCAAGTTTTAAAACGAGTAGGGTAGAAATTGGTGCTATTATGCATTGCTGCTTGGAACATAAAATGCTACAACTTTGGAAAAGGTCTAGAAATATCTTAGTAATTGAACATATTCCCACCGTATAACCCAACCATTCTTCTGAATATTGTCTAAAAGAAATGAAAAGAATATGTTCACAAAGGGCCAACAATAAGAATGTTTGTAGCAGCTTTATTCATAGTAGCCAAAAAGTATACAAATTAAAAGCAAAGTCCTTCAACAGAAGAACAGGTAAACAAAATGTGGCATATTCATACAGTGGAAGCCTACACTCACCATCGAAAAGGAAGGCACTATTGATACATGCAATCAATGAGTCTCTCAAAAATAGAAGAAAGAAGAGCAATCTCAAACTGAGCGCACACTGTGTGACTCCATGCATATGAAGTCCTAGAACGAGCAAAGTAACTGATCATGAATAAATGCCAGAACAGTGGTTGCTTCCAGAGGACGGTTTAGGCAGAGATTGGCTGGGAAGAACATGGTAATCATAATGATAAATAGTAATGAAGTAGTGGTAAACAGTAATGGTAAGGTTCAATATCTTTCTAAAGATACAGCTTACTCAGTTTTGACATTTGTCAAAACTCAAAAGATATACTGTATCTTGCTGTATATTATGTGCACATCGTTGCACACAGTTTTGAGGGAAAAATAAAGATGTGCATTATACCTGGGTAGTACTAATTCCACATCCATATAAATGTTTTTAATTTTTAATACTTATGCATTAAAAGTGTAACTCTAGAATGCAATAACCATATCTTTATGTAAAATAATACCCAGGAAAAACAAGTACCTAAATATAAACAAGTAAAAATTTGAATTAAAAAAAATTAAAATGCAAGTTTTTTTTTTTTCCTGAAAGTTTGGGCAAAAAATTGTGGGTGCACATTATACCCGGGAGCATGTTATACACAGGAAAATATAGCCATTATAGAGAACAGTGTGGAGGCTCCTCAGAAAACTAAAAATAGAACTACCATATTATCCAGCAATCCCACCACTGGGTATATATCCAAAAGGAAGTTACTAATAGTATGTGTGCATCAAAGAGAAATCTACACTCCCTGCTTATTGTAGTATTACTCACGATAGCTAAGATACAAAATCAACAGATGAGTAGCTAGAGAAAATGTGCTGTCTATGCACAATGGAATAATACACGACTATCTAAAAGAATGAAACTCTGTCATTTTCAGCAGCATGGATGTAACTGGAGGTCATTATGCCAAGTGAAACCAGACAAGCACAGAAGGACAGATATTGCTTGTTCTAACTCAAATGTGGGAGCTAAACAAGAGAATCGGATGAAGACAGAGTGTAGATCGGCAGTTACCAAAGCCCAGAAAGGGGTGCAGGAGAGAAAAGGAAAAAATAGGATTCAAATTATTTCTTAGAATTGAACTGTACACTTAAACATGGTAAAGATAGCAAATGATATGTGTATATTTTACCACAATAAACAATTTTTAAAGACAAAAGACAAATACTGATTTTAGTTAATGAAATATCTAATGTAGTATTTGTGAGGAAAACAACTTTAGTCTCTAATTTGCTTCAAAATGGATACAAAACATGAGATGAATTAATGAATCTATAGAGGAATAGACAGATTGACATAGCAAATATGTAAAGTGATTTGGTAAAATCTAGGTAGTTGTATACAAGTTTTTACTTTGTTGTGTTTCAACATTTTCTTAATAATATGTTTTAAAGGCTGGGCACAGTGGCTCATGCCTATAATCCTAGCACTCTGGAAGGCCAAGGTGGAGCTCAGGAGGTAGAGACCAGCCTGAGCAAGAGCAAGATCCCGTCTCTACTAAAAATGGGAAGAACTAGCCTAGCATTGTGGTGGGTGCCTGGAGTCACAGCCACTTGAGAGGCTGAAACAAGAGGATCACTTGAACCCAAGAGTTTGAGGTTGCTGTGAGCTATTGCAACACCATGGCACTCTACCCAGGGCGACAGAGTGAGACTCCATCTCAAAAAAAAAAAAAAAAAAAAAAAAAAAAAAAATTTATTAAAAAAAAAATAAAAAAAAATAAAAAAAAAAAGAAAAAAAAAAAAAAAAAAAAAAAAAAAAAAAAAAAAAAAATTAAAAAAAAAAATTTTTAAAAAAATAAAAAA
>CAUYPK010156107.1:0-10851 GCA_963574355.1 Loris lydekkerianus
ATGGAGCTGGAACATATTCTTCTTAGCAAGGTATCTCAAGAATGGAAGAAGAGCTGGAACATACTCTTCTTAGTAAAGTATCTCAAGAATGGAAGAAAAAGTATCCAATGTACTCAGCCCTACTATGAAACCAATTTTTAAACACCCACACTTCCATATGAAAGCTATAACCCAACTACAGCCCAAGATGAAGGGGAAAGTGGGGGAGGGAAGGGGAAGAGGGAGGGTAATTGGTAGGACCACACCTAATGTGCATTTTACTAGGGTACATGTTGAATCTACTAAGTGTAGAGAGTATAAATGTCTTAACACAATAACTAAGAAAATGAGATGAAGGCTATGTTAACCAGTGTGATGGAAGTATTTCAAAATGTATATCAAACCAGCACATTGTACCCCATAATTGCATTAATGTACACAGCTATGATTTAATAAAAATAAAAAATAAAGTTCTTAGAAATCTCAAAAAAAAGTTTGTTCTTTGAAAATACTAATAAAATTGGTAAATTCTAGTGAGATTTTTCAATTAAAAAGTTAGCTCCAAAACCCAATATTATGAATGAAAATAAGAGCATTACTACAAATTCAATGAACACTGATGTCTCATTAGAGATAATTTGAACTTAAAATCAATACATTTTAAAATTTGGAGGCCCAGATGCTTTTGAGTAAATTCTACCCAACTTTAATGAATATATGCTACCAGTCTTAATAAAAACTGTCTGAGCCAAAAGAGACAGCAAGCTCCAAAATGGATGTTTCAACATTGGCATTACCTCGATACCAAAACCCAATGAATATATATATATATATATTTATTTATTTATTTATTTATTTTATTTATTGATTTATTTATTTTTTGAGACAGTGTCTCACTATGTCACCCTGGGTAGAGTGCCGTGGCATCACAGCTACAGCAACCTCAAACTCTTGGGCTTAAGCGATTCTCTTGCCTCAGCCTCCCAAGTAGCTGGGACTACAGGCGCCCACCACAACTCCCGGCTATTTTTTGTTACAGTTGTCATTTTTATTCAGCAGGCCTGGGCTGGGTTCAAACCCGCCACCCTCGGTGTATATGGTTGGTGCCGTGACCACCGTGCTATGGGCACCAAGCCCCAACAAGTGTATTTTAAGGAAGGAAAATCACAGGCCAATCATACTCATGAACATAGATGAGAATTTTTTACACAAATGAATACATACATGAATGAGTGGGTATGTTTCCTGGTTTGTCCTAGACTTAGAGTAGAAATCCACTCAAGCTGACAACAAGGATTTTAGTATCAGCCTTCAGCTCATCTCCTCAGGAATCCCTTGATATTAAGATAACTCCCCTTCGAGAGCTAAGTCTGGGAAAACCACTGTGGTGTGGGTCACGGTGGGGCTTTGGAGAGTGCCAAATGCCCCCATCTCCTAACCTCAAGCCTCCTTCCACTTGTTCACGGCCAGCCCCCTCTCACATCCTGGGGCACACATACTGTCAGGCCTCATCTGTTTGTGCTTCCTCTAACCACCAGCATCACTGCTCTCTTGAGCAACGGGGCTTTTGTACCGCTTCACGTTTTATATAATTAACATCTGCCTTTGACTTTTGATTCAATGATTACCACCTTAGGGACCTTAGTAAAAAGGTCAAGTTCCTCCCAATTCATAAAATGTCCCGGAGGCCCCAGCCAGCTATCACACTTGTGATTCTCTTCTAATGCTTTTTGTGGCTCCTAAATAAGATACAATAAAAATAAAATGCATGGTTGCCAAACAGAACAGTGATAATTATTGATGGAAAAGATTAAGCAGTTTTTGGATTTGAGCAAAAGCTCAAGAAGAGAACAAAGATTAAATACTGGAGTAGGGGGGCAAAACGGAAGCAGAGAGAGAGGACTCAAACCAAAGTAGTAAAGGTCCGCAGCCAGCAGTTCTGTGGGCACTATCTGCAGAAACAGGGGATCTGTGAGGGTCCTTCTGGAATGGAAACTCCCAGTGCAGGAGCTGTGAAATTCTAGGGGTTGGTGAGGGTACGCCACTCACAAAGCACATGTAAGAGGTAATTGCTATGCTGTCTGCCGTTTCCACTCACAGCTGTCCAATAGGATTTAATTTGAGCCACGTGTATAATTTTGATTTTTCTAATCATATGAAAAAATACAAAAGAAAAGGATGAAGTTAATTTTAATAATATGCTTTAGTTAATGCAATATAGTTGACCCTTGAACAGCATAAAGGTTAGGGGCACTGATCCCCATGTAAGCAAAAATCCTTGTATAATTTATGACTCCCCAAAACTTAACTGATAGCCTACTGTTGACCAGAAATGACATACTGATGTCATAATGACTATTAATAATGACATAAATAGTTCGTTAACTTTTTTTGTATGTTATATGTACTGTATGGGTGTATTGCATTCTTATAATGAGAGGAAAATGTTAGTAAGAAAATCATAAGGAAGAGAAAATATGTTTACTGCTCATTAAGTGAAAATGAATCCTTAAAAATGCCTTCATCCTCACCTTCATCACGTTGAGTCGGCTGAGGAGGAGGGAGGGGAGGCTGGTCTTGCTGTCTCAGGAGAGGCAGAGGGGGCAAGAAAATTCATGTTTTACATAAACCCATACAGTTCAAACCCATGTTAAGGGCCAAGTAAATATCAAAAATATTATCATTTGAATGTGCAATAATTTTTTAAAGTATTAACAAGGCATTTTATATTTATACTTAAACTATTAAAGTTTTTTTTGTGTTTTTTTGTTTTTTGTTTTTTTTGCTAAGCGTTTGGAATTTATTATGTACTTTACACTCAAAGCCCATCTCAACTCAGACTAGCCATTATATAAATTGTTTAAAAACTACACATGACCAGCACCTGTCTCACTATGTGATATTTGGACTCAAGGCTTTGTATTTAAATTCAGGCAGTGTTATAGACTCTGGAGAGAAAGTGTGACTAAGGCAAAAAAGCTTCTTTTCTCGTGGCACTGACATTCTTCTATGCAAGACAGGACATAAACAGATGTTTAAGGTTTGTTTCAGATATTGACAAGTGCTGTGAAAAGGGGAAACAAGGTGACTTGATAGAAACTAGAAGGGTGGGAGCTATTTTACATAAAATGATCAGGATCAGAAAGATTCTCTGAGAAGATAACATCTGATCAGTATCTGCAGAGTAAGCAGGGGCCAGTCAAATAAAGATCTCAAGATGAGGCATTCCAGGCCGCACACAGGCTGTGCAGGGGGGGAGCTTGTATGGGCCTGAAAAGCAGAAAGAAGGGCGGTGGGGGGTTGCGGGCAGGAGTGTGGGCAGTCAGCAGGACGGAGTAAAGGAGCTTCCGGGGAGACAGGAAGTCACCACATGTGGGCAGTCACTCTCCACCCTAGCCACACAATGGAATCAGCTGGACAGCTTCTAGAACTTCCCCCCCTCCCCTGGGACTCTGGTTTAATGAGTCGATGGAAAGTCCAAGTATCGGTATTTTTAAAAGCACTCCAGATGATTCTAGAGCATAGGGTTGACAGCCACTGAGGTAAGTTGCTGACTGCAGTAGCCAGTTGGCATTTGTTCTAAAAGCAATGGGAAGCCACTCTAGGACCCAGGAGGAGGTGTGACAAGATCTGATTTCTCTCTCAAGGCCTAAGGCTTAGAGGAGTGGTAACAGCGGAAGAAAGACATCAGTTAGGAGCTATGGAGAGAGTCAGGACATATGTCAGGCACGGGGCTGCTCCCTGTCCCCCAACCCCAGGTTTGCTGATGGAGCAGGTAATGAAAATGAAGAACATAAATGAATCCCTCTAGTGCAGGAATCTTTAGCAGTACCAGGTATGGTGCTCTTGTCATTTCAGGTTACAGTCATCTCCACCACCCCCTTCTCTGGTAGCCCGCCCTCAACCTCCAGCAGAATGGGCACCTGATGGAATCATATATAGATGGCAGGAATTAAGTAACCTCTCTGGCACAATATACCTCCAGCTCTGTGAGACCACAGGTCTCCTGTGTGATCGTGATAAATTCCTCCTCTCTTTGGCCTTTATAAAACAGAAATACTATTTTCTATTGCCTACCTCACAGGCAGGGGTATTTCGAGGATCCAGGGCAAAAATGGATGATGACAGTTAACAATACCTGTTTTTAAGCCAACAACCCTGCAAGGTAGCAATTGTTACACCAATTGTACAAATGAGGACATGGGGGCTGAAAGACGCAGTAACTACCTGAAGTCAACCTGCTATCAGTGTTTAAGATTTTGATCCAGACCAGTCTGATTCCAAATTCCAAATTCCTTTCACTACCTGATGCTGAAATTGCATTGAAAGTGGAACCTATTAGATGATATTCTGGCAAGATGGCAAGGAAACTATTACATTCATTAATTGTTCCTCATACTGACACCGGTGAGATGCTTTTAGAAACCAAATTGGTAATGAATAGAAAATTCCCTAGAAGTGTTCCTACCCCTTGACCTTAATGAATTTATTCTCAGGATATTAATTTTATGATTTAAAAAGACATGTGCATAAAATATTCATGTCTACATTATTTATAACAGCAATGAATTGGAAGTAACTTAAATGTCCAATAATAGGGGACCAGTTAAGAAAATGATGGTGTCAAATCAAAGGAATAGTATGCAGGGGTCCTCAAATTTTTTAAATAGGGGCCAGTTCACTGCCCCTCAGACTGTTGGAGGGCTGGACTACAGTTTAAAAAAAAAAACAAACTATGAACAAATTCCTATGCACACTGCACATATCTTATTTTGAAGTAAAAAAACAAAACGGGAACAAATACAATCACACCACCTCATGTGGCCCACAGGCCGTAGTTTGAGGACCCCTGGTATAGAGTAATGATTCTCAGCTTGTGGTGACTTTGTGCCCCAGAGACGTTTGGCAATGCCTGAAGATGTTTTAGTTTGTTCTAACTATGGAAGGGTGTATTCTAATGGCATCTAACAATGTGTGGCCAGGGACACTGTTAACCATCCTATAATGCATAGGACAGCCTCCCAGAGTGTCAACCATGCCCTGTTACACAGAAATTAGAAACTGGAAGATTTTGTGAGCTGGTGCAGAGAGAAAGAAGAGTTCCCAATCTGGGCAACACCAATTACAACATGGAAAATTGTGTCTTGCAGATGGAGAAACACTACATGAAAATATGGAAAACTGAAAAAAATACATTGATGGAAATACAGCTAAGTTTTAGTTTTTAAAAAGTATTTTTAATAAAGTTATATTACTTTTTATGCTAAGCAAATATTGGGGAAAATGGCAGTACAATTTGCTGTAGATACGGGTTGCTATCGTCGAGATCAAACATTGTTTGTGGCACACTTTCTGTGCTCCATAAATACTTCTGGAAAGATAGAAGGAATGGTTTTTGGTTTTTGATTGTTTTTACAACAGTTAGGTGAATAGATCTGGATCAAAAGTGGTATTTTTAAAAAGCCATGCAAATGTCATATTCATTGTGCTGATCAGAGTCCTTCTGACTCAAGGGATACAAACTGAACAGGAATGAACTTACACAACAAAAGACATATGCAAATCTTGGTTCATGTGACCAGGAAAAAAGATGTGGATCTGGCATCAAGTCAGATGGACTCAAGAGCTGAAATGGGGCCACTATCTGTTCCTTAGGGTGCTCTGTGCTTTCCCTCTCAAACTACCCAACATGTACTCATTCTCTGAGCATGGCCCTCATTTCTATTGCATGTGTCCTCTCTTCAGGCAGAGAGGGAGCAGAAGGACATAAACGACTCCAGGCTGCACATCATTTTAAGTATCCAGCTATGAGTCCAGAGAAAGAAAACTCTATGCCAGGTTCCTTATAGAAGATACTCAAGAAAGGCTTCTGATTGGCCCTGCTTGGCCACACGTTTCCCCATTAGTCCATTCTCTATTGCTGAATACTGTTAACAGAAAATGGGAGCAGCACTGGCAGAGAGGGCTAGGCAAAGCAAAACGAGAAATGCCCGTCACACTCACATAATGGCAACCATTCAAGCATTTAAAAACTTCTCGTGACATAGACATAAGATGTAAGAGGACACAACCCAAAAGGTCCAAAATGTTTTGGGGTTCATGTTATCAAGAAAATAAGATATTTTGGTAGGCTGTTTTTTTCCTTTGGCAAAAGAGATAGAATCATTGAATCATAGAGCTGGATGTGGCCTTAAAGATTATCTTGCTTGATCAACCATCTTGTTTTTGTAGACAAAAGGTAACATAACAACCATATCTTATTTGGAAGCCTACAACGTGCCTAGTCCCAGGAAGAGCCCTCTCATCCAACTCAGCTTTCCATGGCAGGATGGGACACAAAGATGGACTTTGGCCTTCAAGACTATTCATTGCACTGGATCTCAGAAAGGACAGACCCAGAAAATAGGCTGAAGGAGGTGTTATTTAGAGCAATAGGTTTCAAAACCTTTTTGATGTCAACTCAACATTGTACATTGCAATTGTGTATACACAACACACATAACTAAGAGAAATTTATTGAAACAATATTTATCCTTACATGTGATACACTCTGATACTTTTTACTCTATTTTATTTGTTAAACTATATTTTCATGACTCATTAATTTCAAGCCAAGACTCACTAATGGTTTGAAACCAGCAATTTGGAACTTTTAATAAGAGTATCCAAGGCTCTGTTAGTACTACATGGATGTGGTGCTAGGACTTTCCACCCTCAGATCACCATTAGAGATTGAGACATCTCTAAAAGTTTCTTTAATATGGAAATATCTTAATCTGAGTGATAACAAATAATCTACCAGGACCTACTGAAGGTATTGTTGATCATGGTGGAAAATTTTAAGATAATACTGGAGTCACTATCTCGAGAAGGAACATGCTGGTGAGTGGTGGGTAAGCCCTGGGTGTTAGCAGTCAGCAAAAGAAATGGAAAGAAGTGAAGGCATTCAATCATTCATTCATTCATTCTTTCATTCAAAATCTGCTTAAATTAACCGAGCTTCCATTTCCTTGTTATAAAATAGTGCTAAAATGGTTACATGTCATAAAATTACTGTATCTAGGGCTAAATGGTCATTGTCTTATGTAATGCACCAAGCAGAGCCAGGCATTTGGGAGTCTGTGGTAAAATGTTTCCTTATTCCTAACTCTTGGCAGCTGTCTTCCTTGAAAGGTGCTCACACATCCCACCCATGGCCCTGTGACCTGAGTGCTGTCCTGTGGGCGGCTTATGCTTCCTTGCCTAAGGCAAGCTCGGCCATGCAACATGGTTAGGCCAATGGGATGTGAATGGAAATGACAGTCAAAAGCATTCGGGACAATGTTAAGATTTTTCCCAGCTCTCTTGCACTTTTCCTTGGCCATGGCTTATCTCAAGTCAGGGCTTCTCCTTCAGCTGGATCTCAGATGAGAAGACACACAGAGCAGGGCCACAGCAAGCCTGGGGTATTCATGAAACAGAAATAAACCTAAGTTCTATAAGCCACTGATGTGTGGGACTACTTGTTACCAGGGCAGAGCTGACTGACACTGAGTCCCATCTACAACTAACAAAGAAAAACAGGTAGAATAGGAAGAGGAGGCTGCCAAACAGGAAGAGGAAGAGGAGAAGTTTTATTAATACCTATCTTTGCACAGAATCATGTTCATCTCTGTGACAAATGAAAAGGTTAGGATATACATGTTGCCCTCCAGGAGATTAAAATCTCACTGGAGTGGAGCCACAGGAAGATAACACGGCCTAGGTACAGGGACAGCAGAATCGAAGATCAGAGGCTCCAGGAGTTGCAGCTATGGAGGGAAACTGTCAGAGGCGTGGAGGGACCTGAACGACTGCAGTTGGGTGTCAGAGGATGTACAGAGAATTTGGGCATTTGAGAAGATAGAGGGCCACTGTGGGCTGAGCAAAGGGCACAGAGATGGGGGCAGGGGAGCTCCAGGAGAGAAGCCAGGGCCAAGGAAGACATCCTCAGCTTGAGGACCGCATGACTTCTGGGAGTCATCACAAAACCCTCTGCCTCTTCATCAGGATTCTCTCAAGCTCCTAGACCCTCCTGGCTCTTTGCCAGGTAAAATAAAATTAATCAGTCAGAGACCTGCAATTGCAAACAGAGCCACGTCAGAGTCTGCCATGCAGGGGGAGGGGTGGTCAGAGCAGCTGCTGGTTCTCCCAGATGTGAGGACAACTGGGGCTCTGGGATCTTGATAAAGGGCATGTTTGGCTTTGATTGTGACTCCAATGTCCCATCAAGTATGACTGGATTTCTAGTGAATGGGCCTAGACTTTCCATTTCTGCAACACCTCTATGATTTCCTGAGAAAGAAGAACCGCACAGTCTGAGCATGCTGCACATAACCAAAGAGGGTTAGAAGAGGGTTCTGCAAAACTGAAATGCAACCAGATTCTGACCTTTGTTCTCTAAGGCAAACACTCCCCCTTTGCTTTCTGGTCTGAAATTTCCCACATACTGTGCTGAGCTCCACCAAGCGACACTAGGCTCTTAGAAATTTAGACTTGCCCTAAAACGCTCATGAAGGGATTTGTGGCAGTTAGAGATATCTGTGCAGTATAATTAAAGTTTTTCTCTCAATGAGAAATTTAGGCTTGAAGGAAAAATAAAGTAGGCACAAAAAGACTAAACAAGGGGTAAGAGGGGACGGAGACAAGATAGATGACTGAAGCCAGCTTTACACAGAGGCTCCCTTCCAGAAGGCGAGTTAAAGGACAGAAATTTAGCAAGTAACCTGGTGGATTAGAGCTGCACCAAGAGAGAAGGTTGAAGAACACACATCAACCCCCCTGAGGTGACCTGCGACCCCAAGGATACAAACAAAAGGTACAAAAATCCATCACCAAGCAGACGGGAGTCCCCTCCCCCATGAGAACGGCTTGGAGTGCCCCACAAACAAACAAGCAGAGTTCAAAGGTCCTCCCACTACACTCCACGGGAGAGACCCTCTAAAAACTGGACCTACCTCACCTACTAGGGTGCCATGGCATTCTCCTGCCAGGCATAAAACTGTATGAAACTGTATATATTCTATACCTGCAACTCTGAGCTCCCAGCACTCCCTTCCACTCTCACTCTGAGGTCTGGAGCCCTGTCACCCAGGAGTCCACATTCTTGGGTGATTTCTCAAGGGGTGTGGACAGGGCCTAAACTGCAGGTGGTCAGTGCTGACTCTACAGCATGGGAGAGAGGAGAGGACAGTCAGCTGAGAGGGAACCACCCTGGAACAGCGGTGCCCCGAGGTGCAGAGCACCAGCCGTCTTTTGGCAATAATAGCACTCACTCCCAGATATTCTGAAGCCACACCCCCTGTCTCCCTGGGCAACCAGAGGCGGCCAGACATCTACTCAGGTGGCAACCACCATGAACAGATCTGGGACGGAAACACAGGCCCCGTGAGTAAAGGGTTTGCCTGAGGAGGTACCGGCCTGGGTGGAATGCAGGGACTAGAAACGCACGTGCAGAGCCAGGAAGTTCCCAGGGCAGGGGTGACACAGAGGACCACTTTACTGAGCCTAAGACACACCTGACCATCAAGGGATTGTCAGCGTATAGACAAAGGGAGACAGGAGGCTAGAACTGACAGGTAATCAAATACAAACCTGCAGGAGCAAAGACAGGGCCTAAGGTGCAGGCTCTGGGAACTCAAAACAGCTCCTCTTCTGCAGGGGAATTTAGCAGGGACAGAAACAAATTCCTGCAAAGTTGTTGTATTCTGTTCTGACAGTAACAGCAATCAGGGGTAAGGCTGGAACTGCGTGAACACCCCCCAACCTACATCAATTGCCTGATGTGGTCAGGCCTCACCTCCCCCTGCTAGATAGAGTCAAATGGCAGCAGTCTGGCTGAGCAGAAATAGATTTCCTTGTGATTCAGGCAGATGTAAATCCCTGGAGTATCTGTTCACTACAGGCAACTACCAGGCTATCAGTGGCTGACAGAGGTGCAAGGTGGGGAAGGAGGCATCAACCTTCCCAGACTGATCTATTTTCTGGGTGGATTCTCTTGACTCCATGGAGCACCAGAGCAAGCCATATCTGAGTAGTCACCAGACCCATGTGATCCAGGTGCCAGAGATCTTTTAACTCTCCCACCTGAGACAGGTGCTGACTGAGACAATTGATTTGGACCTTTTGAACTGAGCCAATCGCCTGAAGACAATTCAGGTGGTGCCCTGGGTGTGTGGTTGTAGGAAGGTTTGATTTTCCTTTTCCAATTGTTGCCTGTGGGGGGTGGGGTGACTTAATTGCTGGTATTTCTCAGCTGAGACTTCAACCCAGAGGAACTGTTTCACTAGGGTCAGAGACCAGCTGAAAACAGACAGAACCACTTAGCCCCATTACACCAAATAGGTCCCCAATTTCTCAGGCCATAGTACTCTATGGGTCCTCAACAAAGCCTCAGGGGAAACTCAAATGGTGTAATACAATCATGGGGTGGAATCAGCGGAAAACCTCTGGTAACATGAATAACAAGAATAGATCAACTCCCCCAAGGACAGATACAGCAGATATAACTGAAGATCTCATTCATAAATAGCTGGCCGAGATGTCAGAAATTGAATTCAGAATTTGGATTGCAAACAAGATTAATAGAATGAAGAAAATTTGAAATTAGAGATTCGAGGAGCAATTCAAAAGTCAGAATTAGCAATTTGAGAAGAAATTCAAAAATTGTCTCAAGAATTTAATTTAAAGACAAAACCACCAAAAATTTTGAAGCACTGAAGCAAGAATTTGCAGCCCTCAAAGATCTGAAAAATACAGTAGAATCCCTCAGTAACAGAGTGGAGCAAGCAGAAGAAAGGATTTCTGACATTGAAGACAAAGCCTTTGAATGCTCCCAAACTCTCAAAGAGGAAG
>CAUYPK010156110.1:0-10262 GCA_963574355.1 Loris lydekkerianus
ACTAGTTTATTAAGAGTACTCGTCGGAGGAGCTTGTTCTTTTTTACGATGAGGAGGTTGCGGAGGAGGATGATGAACATGTAGAGAAGGAGGATCACGAGGAGGAGGAGGAACCAGGAGTGAAGGAGGACCAGGAGGAGGAGGAGGAGGAACCAGGAGAGAAGGAGGATCAGGAGGAGGAGGAGGAACCAGGAGAGAAGGAGGACCAGGAGGAGGAGGAACCAGGAGAGAAGGAGGACCAGGAGGAGGAGGAGGAACCAGGAGAGAAGGAGGAACAGGAGGAGGAGGAGGAACCAGGAGAGAAGGAGGAACCAGGAGGAGGAGGAGGAACCAGGAGAGAAGGAGGAACCAGGAGGAGGAGGAGGAACCAGGAGAGAAGGAGGAACGGGAGGAGGAGGAGGAACCAGGAGAGAAGGAGGAACAGGACGAAGAGGAGGAACCAGGAGAGAAGGAGGCAGGAAAGCGAAGACAAAGGGAGACCGGAGCCATGCGGCTACACACCATGGAATTCCAATAGTCAATAGAAGATGTACGAGGTAAGGGACAGATTTTCCTTTGGACACTCTGGATGGAGTATGGTCCTGCCAACATCTTGATTTTAGCAAGTAATACTGATTTTAGACTTTGAACCTCTAAAACTGTAAGATTTTTGTTGTTTATACCCTCGTATTAATTTGAAAAAATTAACAAAATTAAAAGTAAAGAGTAAAAAATTAAATTAAATTTTAAAAGATGACATGTTACTATCATCTTAAAAAATATTATCCTTAACTATTTGATAAGGTGCTTCACAGCACCTTTATTTATAGTAACCAAAACCTAGAAATAAGCCAAATGTCTCTCAAGAGGGAACAGACAGACAAGCTTTAGTACAGCTATACAATGAGATACTTCTAAGCAAGAAAAAAGGAATGAAATACTAACTCATAGAGAAGTCAGATCAGGTAGAGCACAATGGCATTATGCCATATAAGTATTGATATTTATATGACTCTAGGAAATTCAAACTTGTCTATAGTAACAGAAAGCAAATCAGCAGTTGCCTGGACACAAGGGAGACAGGATGAATAGTCGGAGGACAGAGGGACAGCAAAGGATCTAAAAAACATTTGTGGTGGATATTTCCCTGGAAGAACTCAGATGCACTTTGTATTCACCAAGTCTTCCATGAAACACACACATTTGAGAACTATTTTTCAATAAACAATTACCATGAAGACACCAATATGTGGCTCACAGGCTGTCACCTGGCTCTCACACGCTCCCCTGCCCCCCAGGGACTGCCCCCTCTTGTCCACTGGCAGGATGCTGCAAGGATCCCAGGGCACATGTACAAATGGGCACATTTCCATTCTGCTTGGTGTAAACTGCACAGGGCCTCAGGAGGGGCTGCACCGAGGCAGGAGCACCAAGATGGGAACCAAAGTCTTCAAGTGGGAAGGTGAGAGGCTCTGCTGGCTGGAAGGCTGGGGTGTGAGAAGATCCATGGAGTCAGGGTGGGGAATGTGAAGGAACCCTGCTCGCTGGCCCCATGGTCTTATAATAAGCACATGCTTTTAGAGAGGCAGCTCTCAGATTCTGGCCTGGAAAACTCCAAGGCACTTAGTAAAACACAGATTCCGGCTCCCCAGGATGAGTGTTTCTGGATCTGGCCCCGGAATTCACCCTGCTGTGCCCCTGGTGATGTGATGGTGGCTCCTCAATTACATGCTGAGAAACAGAACAGAACCTCTGCCCAGAAGAGTGCCAGGGGCTGCCTCGGCCTCAGCCAGGGCTGTACAAGTGCACAGCAGGCACCAGGGGCCTTGGGGAGCTTTGTCTCCTCCCTCCACCCCACAGGGCACTCAGCACCACTGAGTCAAAGCCAGTCAGGGGTATGCTTGCTCCAAATCCACTCCTCCATCTGGCTTCCTCCCCATGGCCAGTTTCCCAAGGTGAATTCTGGAACCTGTGTAGGAAGCTGAGCCCTGTGGAAATTCACACTGAAGCTGGCTCTCCCATTGCTCGTCCTGCTCCCAGCCCAGCTCAGCTTCTCCAGACAAGGCTGCTGCCAGCCAGTGAATGCCCAGTGCAAGTGCCCCAGGCCTTGCTTGGACCATTCTCACCCAGGGGTACCTGAGGTCACCCATCACCCAGGTTCAGATCACAGGCCAAGGAGTCCAGGAGGCATTGGAGTGGACATGCTGGAACAGCACTGTCATCACTGTCCCACTTAAAAATGCAGGGACAACCGCCATATGCCATACTCCAGGTTCAGCAATTAGACTGAGAACCAAGTTGAATGTGTGTGTGTGTGTGAGAGAGAGAGAGAGAGAGAGAGAGAGACCTGCAAGAGGCCACTGCCTTGCTAAAAAATATATATGATACCAGAATGAGCAATGTCAGCTGGGCAAGATGCACCCTATTCCACAGAAAGCCAGAGAAAGGTCAGCGGCACAAAGGGTAAGGCACTGTAGAGAAGATGGCCTTGGGGGCATAGAAGTTCTGTTCTCCTAAGAAGGCAGATTTTGGAACCATAATAACATTGGAACATAATGACAATCCAGGCAGCTGTGTCACCCATAGGAGCCTCATTTTGATCACTCCTACAATGAATGACAATGACATCATACTGGCTGGGATGTTACAAAGATCCCAACTGAGCCTTCACCTCACGCTGCATGGTGCTGGGCAATTCAAAATTCTCAACCCAGGCTTGTAAAGTTCCACCCCAACTTTAAGGGCAGGAATCAAGAGAAGAAACAGGCCCAAATCTACCCACACTCACCACATCCCCCTTCCTGTGCCTGTGTCGGCTTGACCATCCCCTTCCCACTGTCTAGTTCTGTAAAGCAAGTGGTGGCCAATATGTGCCCCAGCCACACACTACAGGGAATGGGGCCCTCTGCACCCTGAGGCCAGTCACTCTGAGGTAGCATTAATGCATTTGGACAAGGCCTCATCCTCCTTCCACCAGGCTGGCGAAGTCCCTAATTCAGATCTCCTCTGCTCCCATATGGCCATGAGCTTCACACCCGGAGGGATCCCATTTATAACAATGTGTTTCTAAAAACTAGGAAATATTCTCTTCAGCCTAAAACCAAATGCTCCTGGAAAATGAGCTGGAATGTTACCCAGCAGGTTTACACTATTGGAGTAATGCTGTTTATGCCGCTGGGGGGCTAAGTCAGCCAGGGATTACCCATCCAGTTCTGTCCGCTGTGTTCCTTCTGGAGTTCCTGGCTGGCAGAATTCAAGGGTGACTTAAAGGCACCTTACAGCGGTAATAATATGTTTGGTCTCTGCCCAGTGCTGTAGACTCTGCCACCTGGAAACAGCACCCGCAGGAACAAGGGCAGCTGGCAGCACAGCCTGGTCAGGAGCTGGCTCCCAGGGCATCCCCCCACCCCCCCACTCAGAGACTGACACGTCTTCCACCACCCAGCTGCTGGGCAGACACAAGGTGTCTTTGAACAAACAAAACTCCATTCAGAGCACCTTGGTTTAGAGCAGGGGCTGGCACACCAGTGGGCCCCCCATGCTTTCCGTAAAGTTCTACAGGCACATGACCACACCTGTTTCCATATGTGTGGCTGCTTTTGTGCTACAGTCGCAGAGCTTGTTGTTGTGACAGAGACTACCTATAACCCATAAAGCCTAGAATAGTTACTGTCTGCCCCTCACAGATCAAGTCAGACAGCCCCAGGTTGAGAGCTCTGCCCTCAAAGCTGGGAGGTCCAGCGCCACTGAGCAGCTGCAGGATGTGGGAGGCAGCTGGTCTTCCTTGCCTCTCAGTCTCCTCCTCTTGGAGGTGGGGTAACAGCACAATCCTGCAGGGTCAGCGGGCAGGGTGGCTCTCACAGTGCAAGGCCCTGTCTTTCATAAGTGTCTGCAACACACACATCTATGTATATGTGGAAGGGGAACAGAGGACAGAGTCCCCTAACACACAATCACGTCAGCTCATTCTGTTTCTCATGAGGTGACAGCACTTTGTGCTGCCAAAGGACACCAAGAGAAACGACCCCAACAGTGGACGGAGACCCACTGGGGACACACATGTGTACAGGCACAATCAAGCATGTGCAGGTGCACACATGTATACACTCCTGTCTACTGCATGTGTGCCCGGTACGTCCCTACACACGTACACACACCTGCACATGCATGTACCACTGCACAGGCTCACACATTGCATTCACACATGCATGTGCATGTTTTACTCACACACGTAAGTACAAGCACACACAGCCTAACACCTCTCCCGCTAGCTGCCCCGGCCTGCCGCATGTCCCCGCCATGAGCACCCCCTACTCTTGGAAGCATGTGTGTCCTTCCTGATAAAGGTGTGGGCTAGTGCCCGACATGACTCAGTGTCCTGGCTAAAGAGCTAAGTAGGTTTTGAGGAGCTGCTTGGAACATGGAAACATGAGATGAGTGAGCACGTGATGCCCTGAGAAGGTCCCGAGGCCCCAACCCACGCACGCCGGGCTGTGGTACAGATATAATGGAACAGCAGATGCCGGGGACTAGGAGTGCAGTTGACGGCGCAGTGCCACCAATAGCAGTGGCTCCTGGTGACACCTCTCCTAGCAGCCACACCGGCACTTCTTTACCAAAGAAAGAAACAGCGAAGCAAGAGGGCTAGAATCGTGTTTGAAGCTGATGAAGAAGAGAACATGGAGCCCCACAGCCCTACATGTGCCCTGAGAGGACAGTACAGATGCATTTCCAGGAGCAGCCACCACAACCCTCCCAGTCACGCCCTCCTGTTAAGAGGAGGGGCTGTCTCTCTGGCCCTGGAATCTGGCAGGCCCCGCCTCTGTTTTGACTAGCAAAGCACAGCAGAAGGAGCTGGGCCAGTGAACGGCCTGGAGGTCTCTACTGCCTGCCCCGGGAAGCCGGGGTTATGCCCCAAGACGCTCAGACGCTTGGCAAGTGCACACAGGACAGCCCAGAAGAAATCCTACCGAGGCAGCATCAGCTGCCAGCCAGGTGAGTGAATCGTCAAAGGCATCCAGCTCCCTGTTGGGCAGAGGGAAGCCACAGAGACAGGCCCCGGGAGTCTCAAGCAGGCCAGCACTGGGGCCTGGGCTGACTGAACATGGCTTCTGTCCCCTTGGGACAATGATGCTCACCCTAGGGCTGCCATGAAGGCAGGATGGTAGAGTCAGGATGGAGGGCCCAGTGGAAGCTCCAAGTGCCATGAGAGAGAAAAGGCCCTTCATCCAGTAGCTTCTGAGATGATCAGCTATCTGTTGGAGGGGAGCAGGCAAAAAGCAGTCCCAGGACACACCACTTACAGCATCTGTGTGAGCCCTCAGCCTCCTGGGAGCATAGGCCGCACCTGAGCCTACAAAGCACTTTTTGATCCAAATGCAGAGGGCCTGGAGCTCTGCCCTCTGTGCTAAGGAGTTACACACACACTGGACACAGGCCACAAACACACACCCTACCACCTCCTCTATGCTGTGCCTGACCAGAAGGAAGACCCCGGCACCCTTGTCCCAGAGGACAAGGGCAGCTTGTGTGAAGACAGCCACAACCACAGTCCAGGGGGAACAAGCCTCAAGGGCAATGCCCTTAGAGGCCTCTGGGCCCAACAAGAATGTCATAATGGCCAGAAAGCAGTTCCGTCCTGCATGGAGAGCTCCCATCCTCCGTTCAACCTCAGGAAAGGTGACGCAGGCTTTCCCAAACGGGGTCCTGCAGAACACTGGCTCAGGTGATAGCCAGGATGCTGCATGAGAAAGGCAGTGAGTGCTGCCTGACCCATTAGAAAAGTAGACAGTGTGCTACTGGACCTCCAGACCTGCCCTTCCCACAGGAACCTCCCAAAGGGAGAAGTGTCCAAAATCCCCTGTGCCCACCCTCCGCCCCCCACCTTAATCTGTTCTCCTGCCCCAGGTGTCTGCAACAGGCTCCCAGTCTCCTTCCACTTGTAGTGGGTCCCCTAGACTGCTGCCACATGCTGCAAGTGTGGTCAACCTCAGCACCATGGGACACCACCTGGCTCTGCTCTGCCCAGAGGGGCACCCCAGCCCTGCCCTGAGCTCAGAACAGCAAACAGGGCTCTTTGCATAAGCCAGTCCCTGGCAGGGGTGCGCCATTCTCTCCTTCACTGAGGGGAAATCCATTCATTCCCCCCAGCAACTTTCATTGCTGCCTCACCCAAGAAAGGTGATGACTTGCTGCACAGAACCCCTCGCCCCTTCCTTCCACACTGTCCCAGTGCCCTGCCAACCTCTAGCCAGGCTAACCATGATCATCTCACTGTGCTCCCCCCACGCCCTCTCAGGGCAGGAACACTGGGTGTCCCAGATGGGTAGGTGGCTCCCTCCACCCCTGACCCTCTGTTCCCCCTCCTTCCTCAGAAAAGGGAGACTTCCCAGGGCCCTCCCTTTGTCCTTTGGAAGCAAGCACTTCCTGCACAGAAGCGGGGAATCTCAGGGAGGATCTGCCAGATAAATGGATGAGAGGGAGATTTCTGCCACCTAGTGAAAGGGAAATTCTTAGCTTCTGCTCTGGGGGATCGCTGCTGTGAGCAGGACAATTCCCCCCAAATGCCCTGGGGGCACTAGAGAGAAATGAAGGGCAGATACTAGTATCTGCTCCCCTGGGGTGTGACAGTCTGTCAGCTTCTGCAACTGGCGCCCCAGATCCAGGAAGAGAAGATGTGACACCAGCACCTCCTCAAGGGCCCATAGCCAACGTGACTGAGTTCCAGGAGTGCAAAGGGGTTCCAAGACCCCAGACCAGGGCCCACAATAGGAGGGAGCTGAGGGAGTATTTGCCACACGTGGAGGTTTGGCTGGCTTGCCCATCTCAGCATCCAAACAGCACGGCCTTGGCCCAACCTTCACCAAGTCTTAGCTGCCAGATGTGAGCAGTCTCAGAATGGTCTTTTAAAAACCTGGTACACAACCTGCCAAGGGCAAGGGTAGCTGCTGCCAGTGCCTGGCATCAGGAGGTGTTAGCAGCCAGGCTGCCACAGACAGGTTCTGCCAGGAGGGCAGCGGGCCCACAACAAGGCCTGCTCCAGCAGCCAAGGCTGCTGCAGAACAAGTGGCTGCAACTTCCACCTCTGCCTGCCACGGGGCCGAAGGCAGCACGGTGGCACACGGGGCAGACCTGGGTCCGTGTGTGGCCTGCACAACACCCTTACAGCCTTTATGCGCAGGCATGCGGCTGTGCTCCTGCAAACATTCTCCTATCTGGCAAATGCAAGTCTCAGGTACAAGGAAAAGAATCAATGAGCAGTAAGGCTAAAAGCACTTGGTGATTTATAACCTTGACAGAAGAATTGCTTAGCAATCAGCCTACTCCATCTGACATATTGTGATTCCAGAAGTAATTCTGATTTAACTTGAACAAAGCAAAACACTGCACTTACTGTGGCTAATTCGTCGAACTTGCCAAAGAGCTCATTGAGGAGTTTCACCAGCTCCTGGGCCGTGCACTGGGAAGCCAAGCCTGTGAAGCCCACGATGTCTGCAAACAGGATGCTGCAAGAGAAAGGGGTGCCAGGCCACCCTCCTCCCAGTTACTTAGGAAAGAACCCCTACAGTGGTATGGACATTTATATCTAAAAATCACTTTAGCATAAACCACCCCATTTAATCTTCAAGGCAGTCTGGAAATGAAGGCTTTCTTGTTCCCATTTTACAGGGGAGAAGACAGAGGCTCAGAAAAACCACAGGACATCCACAGGGTGAGTAAATAGTGGGGCCATTCAGAGCTTGCCACCCCCTAGGCTGATCCCTCACTCCACACAGCGATGTCCCACCCAGTCTCCACTAGACCTATCTCTCCTTCCTGGGAAAGTTATGGAACTGAGAAGCCCTGAGCAGAAGTCACAGGCTTTTAAATGCTCCATACCCCATTCTTCCCCTTCCGTCATCTGAATGCAGGTGGCCATGAGGCCCTGGGTGTGGTGTCAAAGCTTTACAAGGAAAGGGGACAGGGACGGTGTCTTTGACCCCACCCTTCAGTCTGCAATGAGGGCAGGAAATACATTCTCTTGTGCCCCTACAAACTGGGTGTCCATTTATTACAGAACTGCAGTTAACCTAAATAATACAATGTCCACCCACAGAACAGAACTATTTTTTTCTGGAGCTAACAAGACTTTTAAAATAAATTCTCTATTATTTCTTCTTATATAATTAAAACATGCTATCTGCAGAATATTAGAGAAATGAAAACTCGTAAGTTTTTGTCTGGAAAATTTTTCTATCTTTAAGATATCTCTTAACAAGATCTCAATCACTTATTCACCTTTTTTCAAAATGTTCTTGGCTTTTCTCTAACTTGGGACTTCCTCAACTCAGACCACTCCCAACATCCCTATAGGAAAGACATACATGAAACGTCCAGGAGGGGAGCTGGGCTTAGAGCTTGGACTCCAAGGGAACTGTCCAGCTCTGCCATTGCAGCAACAGGACCACAACAACTTGCCTAAGTGGTCTGCATGTCTGTCCTTTCATCAGCAAAATGACTACAGTCCAGGTCATACCTTGCAACTAATAAGTGCTCGATAATAGTCTATAGTCATTTACAGCAATTTAAATATTATAATTCATTCATTAATTTATTCACTTGCTCATGAGGACTGTATGTGCTGGCCTTGTTCTAAGTGCTTGGGATTTAGCAGTGAACTAATGATTCAAACACCCCTGCCTTCACAGAGGTTCCATTCTATTTAGGGAAAGCAGAGACATCCAGAGCAAGTCAAAGGTAACACCCGTAATTATGAAGAAAATTGAAGCAGGGAAGATGGGTACGGACTTCTGTGAGCTGTAAGCAAAGGAGGAGGGGAGGGAGGCACATAGGTACTGAAATAAGAAGGTTCCAGGAACAGGGCCTAGCAGGTGCTGTACCTGTGATTCTTCATAGATACAGAATTCTCATCTTTTCATTTTAGCCTTTCAATTTGCCATCACACTGCCTCTGACCACCCTGAGTTGTGATGAAAATTCAGCTGGCAATCTTGTGTAAGATCCCTTGTAGATGGTAAATCATTTTTCTCCAGGTACTTTCCAAATTGTCTCCTTACCTTGAGCTTTGAATATTGCAGTTATAATGTGTTTCAGTATGGGTTTCTTTGAGTTTATCCACCTTGGAGTAAAGTAGGCTTCTTAGATGTGTAGGTTAATGTTTTCAAAAATATTTGGGACATTTTTAGGCACTATTTCTGCAAATATCCTTTCTTCCCTTTTCTCTCTCTTCTCTTCTGGAACTCTCACGATACATACACTGATATACCAGATGGTGCCCCCTAAGCCTCTGAGGCCTCTTCATTTTCTTCACCCTTGTGTTCATTCTGTTCTTCAGACTGGATAATCTCAATCGACCTAGCTTCAATTTCACTAACTCTTCCTTCTGCCTGATCAAATCTGCCGTTGAACCCCTCTAGTGAATTTTTCATTTCAATTATTGTATTTTTCAAATTAGCAATTTCTGTTTTATTGGATTTTTAAATATAATTTCTGTCTCTCTATTGGTGTGCTATATTTAGTGAGAAACTATCCTCATAGTTTCCACTAGTTATTTGGAGGTACGTCTAAAATACCTGACAAAGCTTTTATCTATGAAGACCGATGTCTAAGTTTCCTCAGAGACAGTTTTTGTTGACTGCTTGCTTTGCATGTAGAAAAACTATACTTGTTTTCTTCTATATCTCATACATTTTTATTGAGAACTGAATAATTTAATGTGGCCGTGCTGGGAATCAGATTTCCCTACCAGCCCCTGCCCACTATCCTATCAGAGATTGCTGTTGTTGCTGATTGGTTTTTGTTTTATTTTTATTTATTTATTTATTTATTTTTAATTTAATTTTTTTTTTTTTTTTTTTTTTTGCAGTTTTTGGCTAGGGCTGGGTTTGAACCCGCCACCTCCAGCATATGGGGTCAGTGCCCTACTCCTTTGAGCCACAGGCGCCGCCCATTGCTGATTGTTTTTTATGTTGTTTGTTTAGTAACTGTTCTGAACTAATTCTACATGATCATGGTCTTCTGAAATTCCTAGAATTTTCATTCTTTTTTTTTATTATTAAATCATAGCTGTGTACATTAATGCGATCGTGGGGCACCATACACTGGTTTTATAGACCGTTTGACACATTTTCATCACACTGGTTAACACAGCCTTCCTGGCATTTTCTTAGTTATTGTGCTAAGACATTTACATTCCACATTTACTAAGTTTCACATATACCCTTGTAAGATGCACCGCAGGTGTGATCCCAATTCCTAGAATTTTCCCAGAGCTTTTCAAAGCACT
>CAUYPK010156111.1:0-13623 GCA_963574355.1 Loris lydekkerianus
GTCTCACAAATCACCGTCCGAAAATTAAAGGAATTGGGCGTTGAAGTTCTGCCCCACCCACCATACTCCCCAGACCTCTCACCATCTGACTACCATCTTTTCAAGCACTTCGATAACTTTCTCACCGGTAGAACCTTTGCCAATCAGGACCTAGCAAAAACGGCCTTCGTTGACTTCATTGAATCCCGAGCACCCAATTTTTATGCTGAGGGAATTAATTGACTTGTGTTACATTGGCAAAAGTGCACTAATTCAAATGGCGCTTATTTTGATTAAATTGAATAAACATTCACTGAGATATTATAGTTTAAAGTAGACTCATAAAAGCGGACAAAACTTTTGAAATGACCTAATAGTTTTACCCTCATTTTACAGATGAAATGTCTCAGAGGGTAATAAATCAACTTGCCCAATAGCTTGCAAATATCACGTGGTTGAGGTAAGATTCCAGTGTAGGTCCAACTGCTCCTGAAGCATGAGGCATTCACCACTGCTACAGACTGAATTGTATCCTCCGTAAGATTTTTATGTTGAAGAACTACCCCTGATGTGGTGACATTCAAAGGTAGGCCCTTTGGGAAGTGATCAGGTTTAGATGAGATCATGAAGATAGGGTCCTTGTGATGGGATTTTGCCTTTATAGGAAAAGATACCAGAAAGCTTGCTTCTTCCCCACCCCCATGTGATGACACAGTGAGAAGGTGGCTGTCTGCACCACAGTGAGAGCTTACTAGGAACTGAATCAGACAGCACCTTGATCTTGGACTTTCCAGCCTCCAGAACTGTGAGAAACAAATGTCTGTTATTTAAGCCCCTAGTCTATTGTGTTTTGTTATTGCAGCCCAAGCTGACTAAGACAAACTCTAAACTCTACTTTTAATTCTTGTATTTACAAAGACAACACAAGATATTTGTTGCATTATAACAACTGTACCTACACCAATGAATCACTGCAACCTAAATATAGATTTAATAATAGAAAGGGTATGTGGTCTGGTGTCAATTTTAGGAATTAAATGTGATTGTTTGGACCTGCTCCGGGAATTCCCCACCCTCTCATACCTCTGAGCACACCTCCCCCCTCTGCTTGTGTTTATATAGCTGTCAAAAGTTTTTGGGAGCTTGATCAGAAAAAAATAAAATAACATAAAATAAAATAAATGTGATTGGGCATTGTCTAGGTTTCCTTCTCTCTTCTTCTGGCTCTGCAACCCAGTTATCTTTGCTAACACATACCAAATTGCATCCGATCAAGACCATTACACCACTACAGGTAATTCTCAATCTTGGTTCACAATTTCTCACAGTTTAGACAAAACATCACGAAATATATTTCTGTATGTCTTTAGTGATTTTTTTTTTATTAGTGCACAGATCTGGGGAAATTGTGGAACTTAAGGAGGTTTGCTCACCTTCTACTTCTCTAGAACTGCTTATAATAAGTCATTTTTTCTCTGAGTTTTATTGTTTCAAAGAGAAATTTCTGGAAATAGCTTTTAAGTATCTTTTAAAAAAGAAAAGAATAAAAGAATAAGAAAACCACCCCAAACCCACTTCTTTTTTTTTTTTTTTTCATATAAAAACCTAATTTTATTGTCTATATAGTTAGCTGTCTGTATAGGTACTACAGTATCTCTAAATTATAGTATCTGTTTCAATTTTTATTGGTTTGATAAAGTTTTTATTTTTCCAAATATATGGTTGGTTGGACCCCGTTCATGCATCTCCACCCTTGGTATTTCTGGTGTAAATTACTTGAGCTCTGTGCTTTGAAACCAGTTTGGTAAGTCCTTTACTAAGGAGCTCCTGAAGGGAACCTTGAATCTTCAGTCTCTTAGAGACCACAGTTGGGGTTATAAGATCATAGTTCCAACTCCTTACAGAGTTTGTCATGTGTAGCTTTGTCAAACAAGACTAGAAGGTTGAGCTTGTCCTGAACATCGCCTTTGGACCGCTTCTTTTTGGCCTTGCCCCCAGATTTGTTCACTGGGTCTTTTTCTTTCTTGGCTTTCTGGCATCTTTCTCTTCTTGTTGTCCTTGAGGGACTTTGACTTTGTGAAGCTCAGAAAGGAGCTGCTGCTACCACAGCCTAACTAAGATGTCAGACAAAAAATAAATATCTGGTTTAATTTTTAAAAGGGTATCCACATATTGAATTTTAACTAATGAAATAAAAACTCAGCTTCTGTTTTTTAAAGCAACTTCTTTAAATGTAATGCCACTATTTTTTCATGCTGCATGTTGGAGGTGAGACATGTTTTTCTGTAATCGTTAGAAAATGCTTATAACGTTAACATCCAATCTTTAAAAACAATTTTTAAAGCCAATATGACAATATTGTCATGATTGATAAATTCATCAGTCCATCCAGAAATGCAACTCAATCTCACAACTTGAAGCAGTACTTTCTATGAATATTGGTACATATAAAAACTGCTCTAGATATTTCCTACTGAAAATTTTGAAACTCCAAAACATAGCACTCCATTATAGAAACTCCAAGATACAGCACTACATTTAAAAAACTTTCATTTTATCTCTGCTTTTTTTGCAATTAGTAACAGACAGATGTCAGAAAACAGGTAGAATTTCGACATAAATGAAAACAATGAGAGCGTAAGATTTAAAAACGCATGTAAGTAGTCAAATTTTATTATACAACAAAAAAATAAACCCAGCAAATGAATCACTTATTCCATTGCCACCCCCACAACCAATTTGTTGTAGTTATTTTTAATTCTATAGTGGTTCTCATTAAAAAAGAATGAAAAGTACAAAGAAAATATTTTTTTAATTCCATCAAATAAACATTATATTTCAGGTTTATGACAAGATATTTTTCTTTAAGAATGAAAATGATAGTAAAGAATGTGAAAATTCTAAAAAAGTAGTATTAGTAAGGTTAATAAATTAATTTTGACAAATTGAGGTTTTAGTTGGCTCAAACTCCAGCATCAGAAGGAGACTACATAAGTGCTTATGAGATCAATGGAGTGGGAAAGAGATTCTGTTCTGTCTCTAGGCAGTTCTCCCACCAGTGATTTACTACTACACAGGAACAGCTTTACACTGAAAATGTGCTGCTGAATGTCTGGAAGGGGCTATTAGACTCTGAAAATTTCTAGCACTAATATGCCGAGAAGAAACATTATTCCCAGCTTAAAGAGTCTATTCTCAAATATAGCGATAGTCCCTATTAAAATCAGTCTTAAAATATCAAGTATAAAAAAACACTGAAACACCTAAAACAAAAATAGAAAATACTGAAAAGTAGATGATCAACAAGATTTGCACTTAGCTATCTTAAAAGTATGCTTCTTTTACTCTAAAACGTCCTATTTACAAAGTATCCTTACATTGTGCTTTAAGACATATTAAATGTAAATAAATCATTATAGCAATTTTATAAAAAGATTCTTATCCTTTAAAACATTTCTTGTCATTACTAGAAAAAAATTAAAGGGCATGTAATCTTTTTTTTTTTTTTTTTTTTTTTTTTTTTGAGACAGAGTCTCACTCTGTCATTCAGGTTAGATAGAGTGCCATGCCATCAGCCTAGCTCACAGCAACCTTAAATCCCTGGGTCAAGTCATCCTCCTGCCTCAGCCTCCTGAGTAGCTGGGACTACAGGCATCCCCCCACAATGCCTGGCTGATTTTTTCTATTTTTAGTAGAGATGGGGTCTTGCTCTTGTTTAGGCTGGTCTTGAACTCCTGAGCTCAATAAATCCACTCATCTCAGCCTCCAAGAATGCTAGGATTACAGGTGTGAGACACCATGCCCGGCCATAAGAGCACGTGATCTTAAAGGAAGAAACATTTCACTAGAGTTTCCACAAGTTCTATCTTCTTCTAACTGTAACTCTCCTGGCTAAGGAGGAGCGCCAGGGTCCCCAGATCTAGGAAGCGTAGTTGAAGATAAAGAGGTATTCTCAGTTCTGCCTACTTCTAGAACAGGCAAATTCAGAGAAGAATCAGTAGGGAAAAAAGGGGTCTGTGATGGATTCTCCTTCGGGGTGGTATACGACAGTGGATGCTCCTAGTTTTTCAGAGAAATTACTCTCATCTGAATTTGATCTAAATAGGTTGTGGCTCCATGCGGAAAAGGCTCACAGCTGCTACATTTCAGTCCTTTCAGATGTTCTAGTCTTATATTTCTAAGTTTCAGCACTTCATCTGTAATTTTCTGAATCAGGAACTTCTGTGTTTTTTCTCGCCGAATAGATTCAACAAGGGTGTCTAGTCCTTTGGGGTTTTCTTGCAAGTAGTCTAATAATTTTCCAGCCCTTTTTCTACTTGACATTTGGCAAGAAATTTCTTCAGTGTCTTCTCTGCTGAGTATTTTTTTTTTGCACGCAGATGATCAAAATGTCTCTCAGCTATGAGTTTCTCAGACAAGTACACCCTCAAATTTTCTAAAACATCCTTCTTCACTTCAGTTAGGTCCCCCTCGGTGAGGGACAGCGCGGTGGGCTCCGTGGTGTAGGCTGGAAACTGCGCTTCTTCCGGGTCCGAGAGCTTGGGCTGCGCAGCCCCGCCCAACCCGGGGCTTCCGTCTCTGGGTAAGGGGGTCAGAAGGAGAGAAGGCGGAGCAGGTCGTGCGGAAGACAGCAGCCCCTTCGAAAACAGAGGGGCTCTGGGGTCCCCCAAACCCACTTCTTTGTTGTGCAGTGAAGTACTCTGGACTGACAGCAGCAGCCAGTTCTGCTATTTGTTTCATTCATGTGTGGTTGGGCTACATAGATCTGGCTTTGACTTGGAATGCCATTCTGTAAAGAAATAACTCTTTTTGTTTTTGTTTTTGTTTTTGGTTTTGTTTTGTTTTGTTTTGTTTTTTTGAGACAGAGTCTCACTATGTCGCCCTCGGTAAAGTGCTATGGCATCACAGCTCACAGCAACCTCAAACTCTTGGGTTTAAGTAATTCCCTTGCCACAATCTCTCAAGTAGCTGGGACTACAGGCACCTGCCACAACACCCAGCTATTTTTGTTGTTATTGTTGTAGTTTTTATTGTTGTGTAGCAGGCCCAGGCTGAATTCGAACCCACCAGCCCTGGTGTATGTGGCTGGCACAGTAACCACTGAACTAAAACTGTGTGCCCATCATCTTCTCTTCTCACCAACAGTGATCTAATACTCCCTAATTAATGGATAAGTTTTTTCTAATTTACAATAGGGAAATGACATATACACAGAATTGCTTATGTATTTATGAAAATTATACCATTTGTATATGGGCAACTCTTGGCATGACATATTTGGGAACAGAGGAATTCCTAAGTACATGACACTTAAGTCACGGAAATTTACAATCATTACAAAATATTTACCAGATGTGTCCTGTAGGTTCCATTGTGATTCTAAATTTGTAGCCTGTGTCAGATTCTCCTAGGGAATTTATTACAACACAGATTACTGGGCCCTGCCCCCAGAGTTTCTGATGTAGTGAGTCTGAAACAGGCCTGAGAATTTGCATTTTCAGCTGGTCCCTGAGTGCTGCTGGTGCAGCTGGTTCAGGGACGCGGAGAACCCCAGAGTGATTCTTTCTCATTTCTTTTCCTTTCTTCTCTTTTCCTTTTCCTTTTTTCCTTTCTTTTCCTTTTCTTTTCTTTATCTTTTCTTTTCTTTTTTGTAGACAAAATATCACTTTGCCACCCTGAGTAGAGTGCCGTGGTGTCATAACTCACAACAACTTCAAACTCTTGGGCTCAAGTGATCCTCTTGCCTCAGCTTCCCAAGTAGTTGGGAATACAGGTGCCTACCACAATGTCCCACTATTTTTAAAGACAAGGTCTTGCTCTTGCTCAGACTGCTGGGATTACAGGCGTGAGCAACACGCCTGTGATTCTGTTTCTTGAGGAGCAGCCTGACATTATAGTTTGACTGATCTGTAGCCATTCACACAGTGCCTAGCACATAGTTCCCTCTCCATAACTAACACCAACATCTGTAAAAAGTACAAACTTTTATATTTGATACTTGCCCTGTGTTAAGATTTTTTTTTTAATTTTTGAGACACAGTCTTACTTTGTCATCCTTAGTAGAGTGCCATGGTGTCAGAACTCATAGCAACCTCAAACTCTTGGGCTCAAGCAATGCTATTGCCTCAACATCCCATGTAGCTGGGACTACGGATGTCTGCCACAAAGCCCAGCTATTTTTAGAGATGGCATCTCGCTCTTGCTCAGGCTGGTCTCAAACTCCTGAGCCCAGGCAATCCACCTGCATCAGCCTCCCAGAGTGCTAGGATCATGCCCTGCCCTGTGTTAAAAAATGTACAGGGGTTACCTCATCTGACTCTATCAGGCAGTTATTTCTCTTTTGAGAGAGGGGGAAACGGAGCCTGAGCGAGGCTAAGCAACTAGCCGAAAGTCACACAGCCAGTCTCTAGTGGGGCAAGAGATGTTTTAGGGGTTGAATTGGAACAAAATAAACAAAATAAAACCTACCCCTGGGCAATGTTCCTTTCTTTGCGGTGACTATTTTCAAGTTCAAATTCTTATCAAATCCTTGCCAAGGATAAACCTTGGAAATTTTTAAAAGAAGAAACTCTATGCAGACTCAACAGAAAAGTTTTCAAGTTGGTACTGAGGGGGTTAAGGTATTGACCAAATTCATCTTTGTGAATAATAAGATTTTTTCTCAGGAGGTGTTTTCTTGAGGACTCAGATGTTTAGGATGTCCCCTTTGTGGGACATTTTATTAGAGCCTCTTCTAGAGAATCCCTTTGCTCAAATGCAGGTGGATGTCTGTGATAGCTTCTGCATGGTGTCTGCAGCTGTCACTAAAGAACACTCAAAAGCAGTCCTGGTTATTGTGCCAAGACATTTACATTCCATATTTACTAAGTTTCCCATATACCCTTGTAAGATGCACCGCAGGTGTAATCCCATAAGAAAATGCCAGGAAGGCTATGTTAACCATTATAATGAAAATGTGTCAAACAGTCTATGAAGCTAGTGTATGATGCCCCATGATCATATCAATGTACACAGCTATGATTTAATAAAAGAATAAAAAAAAAAAAAAAAAAAGCAGTCCTGGAAAAGAGCACTCAGAAAAGCAGAGCCCCTTTTTCTGATCTTGCTTATCCTCTGTTTCTTCTGATTTAGCAAAGGAGCTACACTTGTTGCCCCAGGAGCCTTATCTCCTGGCTTCACTATAAACAGTACTTGAAAGCTGAAGCATCTGCCCCCTGCTAATGGTAAAACCTGGGGAGGGGACTTCACAAAGCCCAAGACAACTGTAGCCCTGTGCAGGACAGATAGAGCTAATTCTCCTCGTCAGTCCCCATGCAACTAGTAGAATGTGCTAGTAGCAAATGTGATGTTTAGACAGAATTCTCATTAGCGTTTCTATTAGGGATCAAATGCTGAAGTTTTCTTCAAATAGCTTGTAGTCTTTCCTCGCCTTTGTCCCTAACATGCACAGTGGCAGGAAGAGCCACAAGTAAAGCCAGTTAAGTTTCTCCGTGTTTCCTACATGGCGAGCATAGGTATTTGGGGTCAGACTGCCTGGATTCAAACTCTTAGTTATCCATCCCCCACCCCCAACAGAGCTACCAGGAACAATTGCCAAATGGCTGCTGTCCAGTTGATTTGTTTACTTCGGCTGTCTTTTCTGATCAATCTGAAAATTGATCAGATCCCACCCTGCAAGGATTTGTGTCTAGGATGCTGGAGGTCTCCATCTGTTCCTCCCTCCCACCCCAATAAAAATCCTGGAATTCTGTTTCCTCCTCTGTCAAAAATCAGGATTTTACTACTACTGCTTAATTTCCTAGTTAATGATTAGGAAGACACTAGAGCGTGACTCCAAGGAAATGGCAGAATGTGAAAGGCTCTTGCCAATGCAAATGAGATGCTCTGGGAAGGTTGCCTAGGTTACCCACTTTGGTCATGCTGTTTTCATCTGGAGAAGATTTATGACTTCAGTGTCTTTCCTCACCTTTGTCCCTAACAGGCACAGTGGCAAGAAGAGCCACAAGTAAAGCCTGTTAAGTTTCTCCATGTTTTCTACATGGCGAGCATGGGTATTTGGGGTCAGAGTGCCTGGATTCAAACTCTGGTTCTGCCACTCACTAGCTGTATGATCTTGGGCAAATTGTTATACTGTCCTGTGCCTCAGTTTTCTCACCTGAAAAATGGAGATAAGGATAGTATCCAGTTGCTGGGTTCCAACAAAAGTAAATGTTAATGGTTATGAAGTACTTAGACAGATATTGGTGCAAAGTATTAATATGTACTCCATAATTGCCTGTTGTTATTACAAATGGTTCTGGGTAAGGTAAGGCAGGATACCAAATGATAAGAGGAAGTAGGAGTTGTCCCACATTGTTTGCTTTCTTTTTTTTTAATTAAAAACAATTACAAAGCAATTAAGGTCCAATGGGGAATACACAAGAATGTTTAAAGCAGAAAATAAGTCATTTAAAGCTCTTCCGCCCAAAGATAACCACTGTTAATTCCTTCACAAATTTCCTCTTTCAGGCTTTTGAGATAACCTGGGCAAACTCTGGCCATGGGAAAGGTAGGCTCAGAGCCCCTGTGAGACACTGGTGCCTCCCAGTGTAACCCTGGGCTGGGGTGGGATGGGCCTGTGGTTCTGTGCAGGCAGGAAGCAATTAAGACCAGTTTCTTTTAAGGCCTGGCCTGTTTGAGGCTGAGTCTTCTTACCACTAATTAATTTATGTTAATTAATATATGTTAATTATTCATGTTAATTAAAATATGTTAATTTAATTAACATATAAATTCACCAGAGAAAGCAGTTATCTGACTTCATACAGAGAAAGAAGCTGGTAATTTTTTTTGTTTTTTTCAGGCTTTGGTTTTGTTTTTTCTTTGTTTGGTTTTGGGTTTTTATCTATACTGCCTTAGAATCACTCTCATTCCGTATCTATGAGATTGGGAGGGAAATAGCCACACTTCTTTCTCATAAGTTCCTGAGTCCCAGGGAACAGATTGGAGGAACAAACCTCCACCAGGACATGGTGTAAGTCTACAGCCTCCTAGGTGATCTGCAATAAAGAAAGACAAGATGGATAGAATACGGCAGTGTCTCTGGGGGATAACCGTAGAACACCAGATCTTCCCAGAGGAAGCTGAGTCTCCTGGGGGTCACAGGGCTCTCTTCCAGATGTGGGTAAAGGTGGCAGTCCTGGAGGTGGCTGTGTTCGTAGCCCAGCAAACAAGTCTGCCTAGGCATGGGCATTCAACCTCATCAAAAGCTACATAATGCATTTGATAGAAGTTTTCAAGTTTCCTTCAGCTGTTCTGTATTGTGTAGATCCCGTTTTTTTCTGCTGTAATGAACAAGAAGATGTAATCATGCCAACTTTGTCTTTTTAAAAAATGTATAGTGTTTTTATATAATCAGTGCTTGGCCCATTTTGTTAGTTTCTTACATACACAGACTGGTCTGCGTGTTTGCAGTGGGAGCAGATCTTACTAGAATATGGTCAGGTTTTTGTTTTATTTATTTATTTTTTTTTTTTTTCACCACAGCGTGCCTGCCTAGATTTGTGAGATTGAGCTCATGTTCTGGTCAAGAATGACCTGCTTGGCCCGGCGCCTGTGGCTCAAGTGGCTAAAGCGCCAGCCACATACACCTGAGCTAGCAGGTTCAAATCCAGCCCGCCAAACAACAATGACGGCTGCAACCAAAAAATAGCCAGGCGTAGTGGCAGGCGCCTATAGTCCCAGCTGCTTGGGAGGCAGAGGTAGGAGAATTGCTTGAGCCCAGGATTTGGAGGTTGCTGTGAACTGTGATGCCACAGCACTCTACCCAGGGTGACAGCTTGAGGCTCTGTCTCAAAAAAAAGAATGAATGAATGAATGACCTGCTTGAAAGGGACTGAGACTCACTCACAGGGTGAGGAGGGTAGAGGCAGATAGGCAGTATCAGAGGGTGGAGTGGTAGGGCAGTAGTCTCCCAGCCGGGCCCCTCCCTTTGCCATTTGAACCCTTTCTCTTCCCTCTGCTACCCCATAACTCCAGCTCTCAGGCAGAGGTGACCACTACAGCACTTGCTGTGGCTCTGGGGCACCTCTCTGGATTCTCCAGCAGAGGCGCCTGAGGGTCCGCACAAGGCATGAGCCTCCTCTAACAGAGGTGGAGAGAGAAGACCCCCTCAACTCACAGTAGGGAAGCTTCCTCTCATTCCTAGTGACAGTCACCTCACTGCTTTGGGAAAACACACTGGGAAGGGATGGCCAGAGTCCAGAGTGCGGGGAAGAGGTTGAGGTGGGGGTAGAGGGTAGACAGGCCTGAGAGGAAAGTTTGGGTGCCTCTTAAAAAACCAGGTGGAGGTCTTCTTCAGCAAAGATAAAAAATCCAAATGGTGCCCCCATGTTTTCTGAAACTCACCATTTAGAGATCTAGTTGGCCTAAGGACTGAGAGAGTTAAGCAGAGTTGTCAGTCCCCCTGGCATGAATTAATAATCAGGGCATTTCTTCCTCATCCTTAGCCAACATCATTGATTCAAGGGATGGAAGTTTTTGTTGCCTGGATGCAGAGTTCATTTTGGAGGTGAGAAACAGGATGAGAAGGGATATGCTTTGGGCAATCCCCAGGGTTGAATAGAAAGCCAAAGGGCCTACCACACACTGCTGCTACAATTCTGCTCCCTTCTCTGTCTGTACCAGTTTCAGGGGCCACTTCTCCAGGATGAGGTGCTTGGGAGCAGGAGCCATCGGGGCCTCTGCCTCTATGCCCCACAGTTGTGTCAAAGAGAGGGGTGCCTGAAAGCAGGTGCAGCCTGAGGCCTACGGAAGAGTTTTATTAGCCTGGCAGCTCTTTGCTGATCGGTACCATGAAGATTTTCTCTCTATACAGATTATAATGGGAACATTCAATGTTGCAAAGCCAAGCCAAGATGGATTTGAATCCTGGTACATCCATTATCTAACTTTTGCTTTTGAGGGCATCTCCCAACTCCCTCCGAGACCAGTTTCACAGTCTGTGAAGTGAAGTTTACAATACCTACTTCATTAAATCATTAAGGATATAAAAAAAAATTTATTTTTGAGACAGAGTCTTACTTTGTCACCCTTGGTAGAGTGCCGTGGCATCATAGCTCTCAGCATCCTCAAACTGTCTGCCTCAAATGCTTCTCTTGCCTCAGCCTCCCAAGTAGCTGGGACTATTGGTGCCACCACTACACCCAGTTAGTTTTAGAGTAGGGATCTCGCTCTTGCTCAGGCTGGTCTTGAACTCTTAAGTTCAAGCAATCTACCTGTCTCAGCCTCCCAGAGTGCTAGGATTATAGGCATAAGCCACCATATCTGGCTGAGGATTTATTTAGATCATACCAGAGTTGAGGTAGAAATGCCAGCCAATCCTGGCAGAAAAGGGACGTAACTGGAAGAATGCTTAATAAAGTAATTATTTACAAGGATGTGGCCAGGATATGGAAAAGCCCCAGTGATGGTGTTTCCCCTGGATAGGTAAACTGGGGTTGCCCTCACTAAGTCTGGGGGGGAAGGGAGCAGGACATCACCAGATCCTGCCTGGCAGGTACCCTGTACCTTTAGTCAAAGGACAAAGCCATCCCAGAGTGATGGCAGCAGGGAGGACCAACAGCAGACATTGCCATACCTCCCTCTGTCCTTCCAGTTTTCTGCCTGGACTACCATTGCTCAAATCCAACCACAAGCCAGGAGGCACCTGAGGCAATCTGCTTGAGGCAACCTCTGAGGATATAGTACAGTGGAAAACAGTGAATTGCAGAGGGAACCAAGGAGACAAAAGATACCAGCACAGGAAAGGCTCAAGAAATAAGATCAGTTGTTCTAAGTGGTTTCAAATTTAGTTAATCCTTTCCAGCCATAACTTGAAATTTTCATGAGAACAGGAACCTTTGCTTCCCCAAAGAGCATTAGTAAATCTCAGCACAGAAAGCATGAACTAGTCAGTGTTGCTGAACAGTCACCAGGTTCTGAAAAGGGCATACAGTACTGACTTGAGAGCAGTTTAAAATAATGTTTGAAGATGCTGATGTTGGGAATTTACATTGCACATCACTGAGATAAAACAGGAAAAGTGCCAAGGCATTGAGTCCGTTACAGCTTTGTGCATTTCTAACTTCTCCTCTGGAGTTGAGTTTGCAAGCACTTACTTCTCACTCTCCTGTTGGCAAAATGACAGTGTAGGGAACTAACAGCCTTTACAAATGAGAGATTGTATTAAATAAATTGCTTGGTAATCCAAGGGTTAACCCCTGTGCCACACAACTGTCTCTTGGTGTGTGCACATTTCTTTGAAGTGGATAGGGAAGCTTTGTGCTTACAGGGGAAGCTCAGGAAGGATCTGTCAGTCATAAGTCCTAGGGTGCTGGGGCTTCATTTGGAAGAATCAAGTGCTTTCCACAGGCATCACTCTAGTGGTCTGTTCCACAACTGGGCCCCTTGCCCTGAGGATTGGACTCCCCAGTGGCCAACTGGACATTTTCTCTGTGCTCTGAGGGACAGGAGGGACAATCTACCTGTAGGTGAGGAAAGGACATCATGGCTGCCATCAGAAATGTTCTTGTGTCTGTCCCTTGGCGACCTTCCTTTGGGTGAGGAAAGGACATCATGGCTGCCATCCCCAGAAATGCCTTCTGTCCCTTGGGAACTTGCCCAACCTGCTCTGTAAAGGTTCAACAATTCCAATGTATCAACTTTAACCTATTAAAACCCCAGTTTGTGGTCAGATATTTCTGGCTTCTGGTTAGTTGATTTAAAAAGAAGAGTAGTGCTGAGAAGTAATTAAATGGTAGGACAGAGGGATCAGAAAAGTCCATTGTAACCAACCACGCTCCTCATGCCTCAGGCAGCTTACTGAGCCTGTCCTTAGCATCCCAGGCTAAGGGGATGTTTTGCTTCCAAAAACACACTGTACCCAGGAGTCTGTATTTCACAGCTCCCCATTGCTGTGTGCAAGCCTTGTTCTAGAAATAGGATTCCTTGGAGCAAGGGAACTAAAAAGTATATTTAAGGAAGATTTAAGGATAAAAGTTTTCTACCTTATGAGAAACTACTTACTTCCTATGAAATATATGAAATTAAGTTTAGCCACTCGCATTTAACTTATTATTATTATTTCTTTTTTTTTTGAGACTGTCTTCCCTATGTTGCCCTCAGTAGAGTGCTGTAACGTCACAGCTCACAGCAACCTCAAACTCTTGGGCTTAAGTGATTCTCTTGCCTCAGCCTCCCAAGTAGCTGGGACTACAGGCACCCACCACAATGTCCAGCTATTTTTTGCTTGTAGTTGTCATTGTTGTTTGGCAGGCCCAGCCTAGATTTGAATCTGCCAGCTCTGGTGTATGTGGCCTGTGCCCTAGCCACTGAACTACAGGCCCCGAGCTGCATTTAACTTATTTCTACAATAATTGCAATGTGTTTACATTTCTTTTTTTTATTTAATTTATTTATTTTTATTGTTAAATCATAGCAGTGTACATTAGTGCAATCAAGGGATACAATGTGCTGGTTTCATATACAATCTGAAGTATTCTCATCAAACTGTTCAGCATAGCCTTCATGGCATTTTCTTAGTTACTGTATGTACGCATTTGTATTCTGCATTTAGTAAGTTTCGCCTGTACCCATTCTAAGATGCACCATAGATGTGGCCCCACC